>PVKY010004760.1:0-18653 GCA_004027775.1 Bradypus variegatus
TTAAGATGAAGGCCGGCTTGATTGTGCACCCACAAACTCTCCTCTTTGACTTAGTTGGCTTCCCAGGCCCTTCTTTTCTTCCCACCCAAGTTTCCTCTCCTTGGTCACCACACTCCTCCCAGTCTTTCTTCTCCTTTTCTTCCCTGGGTCCCTCCCATAGCCAGGACACTGGTTACAGATGCCTGTGACTGCGTGGTCTGGCTGTTCCAGCCCCCAGCTCAGCCTTAAAGCCTCCCAGAGGAGGGCCACCCCTCCTTCTCTATAGCCCCCAGCCCTAGCCCCCTAAAGCCATCTGGTAAAGGAGAGAGAGGCAGGAGAAGGAAATTGGGAGTTTTGAACTGGAAGCAATCTTAGAAGCTACATCATCCCATCTTGACCCTTGGATGGGTGGCCAAGGTCACGAGGCAAGTCTCAGGTGAACTGCCTGGGGTTAGTGCTTACCCTGGGTACCTCTTGGGGCTCTGAGCTCAGGCCCACCAGAATCCAATGCCCACCCCGCAGACCCCAAGCCCAGGGATCTGGCTCACCGTCCCCTCAGATAGGTCAGGGCACCTGGCCTGCAGCAGCTGCTTTCTTGATGAGCAGAGGCTGAGTCATTGACAGCCACCAGCAAATTAATTCTGAGGGTGACAGGTGGTGTAGCAAGGAGCTGCAAAGCCCCGAGGTGCAGGGCCCCAAAGGAACGAGGTGTTTACTTAGGGATCCGGTATCAGAACAGACCTGGGTCAATCCTCCTCCCACTCCCCACCCCACCAACCCGTGGGATGAGATGCAAGGCCAAGCCCCCTGCTTGTGGCTCTAAAACTCTGGGTCCCCCACCTCCTGGCCAGGGGGCCCTGGGTAAACCACGTAACCTTTCTGAGCTCCGGGTTCTCATCTGCCAAGTCGGGGTGATTCTAATGATTCCTTCCTTACCTCCTGGGGTTGTCATAAGGCTCAACTGGACTAACCTGAAGTTGGCCAACTGCAGAGCATAGTTGCAGAGTCTTGGATGCGAATTCCAGTTTCACCCCTTACCAGCTAAGTGGCCTTGGGGGAAGATCCCTAACTCTCTTAGCCTCAGAAGCCTTATTTCTATAATGGGTGAAAATGCTACTGAGTGCCCAGCAGAACACAGGGCCAGCCTTTAGTAAAGGTGTACACACAAGAGGTATCATTATTATTGTTATCATTAGCATTGCCATTACCATTTTTATTTTCCCCACCCCGAGAGAGTCCCAGGTTCTCTCCACCTGCCCCACCTCCTGGCAGATGGTCCACCCTCCAGCCCCTTCCTTACTTGTGGTGTTGTAGCGAACCCCATAGAAATAGGCAGGGCAGGGCCGGGCCACCAGCTGCCCCGCAGGGCTCCGGGGCCAGCAGGTGCCAATGAGGTCCACGGATGCATTGCACTGCAGTCCTGGGGACAAAGACAGCTGGTGAGGCAGGGCAAGGTCCCCAACCCAGACAACAGGAAGGCAGAGGATACTCTGGGGTCCCACCCACCTCCCCACTGCCCCACACTCAGACCAGCTGGGGACAGGACAAGAGCAACAACCCAGTACAGAAATGAGCTCATCCTACACAGGGCAGACGCCAGGGGAAGGAATCTGAATTCAATGCTATGGAACCAGGGAGCCAGTGTGGGTTCCAGAGCAGAGGAGAACAGAGATAGCTTGAGATGGTGTTAAAAAACTAAGGTCCTGGCTGGGATTTAAAGGAAGGCTGGACATGCCTCAGGCTCCCTGCTCTTTGCCCCTTACTCGGCGACAGATTGGAACTCTAAGACTTCACAGGGGCTGGTGCTCCCCGGAACAGGCCTAGCCAACACCTGACCCCCCACCCCACCCCACCATCACCACATGTCTCTGGGACCAAACCATATCTGCCCTGGCTCTGCAGGGAGGAACCAGATAAATAAAGTGACCCAGCTTCCAGCTGGTCTCACAATCACATTCATTGAGTCTATACTATTTGGATTCTGGTCTGTGCTGGGCCCTGGGAGAGGGTTGGCTAGAAGAGAACCGAGGAGAGAAAAGGGAAGGAGACACCATCTGGAGGTATGCAAAGGGCAACAACCTGGGTTTGGATACCTGCCTTCAGTCTGGGCTCTGCTACTAATTTGCTGTGTGACCTCAGGCAAGTCACTTGCTTTCTCTGGGCCTCAGTTTTTCATCTATAATAAAATTAAATGGTTGGCCTACATCAGAAATTCTTAATCTTAGCCCACTGGAAGCTTCCTGAGGTACACAGAGACACTGAAATTAAATGAAAAATTTAGTGTATACACGCATTTTTAACGTGGAGAGGAGCCTGTGGTGTTCACTAGATTCTCAAAGGAGTCTGTGACTCAAAAGAGGATGTATACAGCTGAACTACAAAGAGGCTGTCAAAGGACCCCTCCAGATATTTGTCCTTAACTAAAGGGCGTTTAGGGGTGGAATGTGTGCGTGTGTGTTGAGAAAGTGAAGCCACACTGACACCACAAGGGTAGAGGTGTGGTCTCCAAGGGGTGGGGGCTGAGCTGGGGACAGTCCCGTCACCCCTCCTGATGCTGACCCTCCTGGACCTCCCTTGAGATCCCCTGTCCTGTGTGAGGCTGGCACACCATTCCTGTTGGGACCCAGTGTGCCCATCACGATGTGAGGGGTTGGTAAGCTGGGCTGGCAGGGGACTGCACAGACAAGCCAGGGACACCTATGGACTGAAGTGGGGACAGCCTTTCCAGGGTGGGCACCAGGAGCTGCTAAGCCAGGCCTGGGGCCCGCCTGCCATCTCTTCCCCAAATTAGCTTGTCCCCAATTTTTCTGGAAACAGCACTGGGTTAAATTGGCTTCTTTTCCCTGCTGGACTCAGGGCACTGCTGAGAAGCACTTGGACCAAATGCTGCTTTTTCTTTCTAATCAGAGCTATTCACAGGGTGTTTGTGCAAATCAGGGCTCAAGGGGCAGAGACCTTGAGGTCAAGTGGTTCAATTGAAAGAGAAAGAAATCTGGATTGGGGCTTAATGGACACGAGGAGAGGGCGCCCAGCAGCTGGGTTGGGCCAGTGTGCCAGAGGACAACTCTATGAGTGGAGGAGGGAGGAAAGCAGGGCCAGATGTGGCAAGGGCATGCCAGGCTGGCATCTGTCATGGGTGATGCTGGTAGTGCTGAGCACAGAGGAGGGGGAAGCCAGAGGCCTGTGGCAGTGGGGTGGGGGGTGATAGTACGGCCATGCTCTGCTTTCCCACAGCTCTTCCTCATATATTCCATTTGATCCTCACCGATATATACTGCAGTCTTGTTATTCCCATTTCACAGATGAGGAAACTGAGCCCAGGAAGTCGAATGACTTGCCCAAGGTCATAAGCTAAATGAGTGAAAGAACCAAGACTCGCAGCCATGTGCTTCTGACTCTAAATGGAGTGTTCCACTGTGCCATGCTGTGTGTCAATAAAGGGGGAAGGGGACAGTCAAGGAGGATATAACAACCCCTCTCACAATTACGGATATTATGGGCTGGGTGCTTTGCACATACCACCTCATTTAATAGCACCATCATCTCCCTCGGGAGGTTGTTCATTCACTCACACATTCATTCTCAGATGTTTATTGAGCAAGACACTGAGAAGATTAAACCGGATGTCAGGGGCTGCAGGGCCTGGCACACAGTCTCAATGTAGTGTCAACTCTCCCCCGCTCCCTTCCCTCTCCCTCCCTCTCCTTCCCTGGACAGCTTCCCAGATCCCCTTCTGCAAAAAACAGAGGGCAGGGCAGGACTGGGCACCAGCTACAGCCAGGACCAGGCCAGAGCCAAGGCAGAGAACTGATGGGTCTCTTAGCCTTGAGGTCCTGGCACCTGCAGTTAAGGCCCAGGGGCGCCGACCCCACCCACAGTGCTGCCATTATGGGGAGGGGGAGGGCAGAAAGCAATATGCCCCTAGTCCCAGGCACGGATGCCCTGCGCTGGAATCCCAACACCTAGTTTGTGCCTCCCACACTTGCTGACATGGGTTCTATTATCCCATTCTACAGACAAGGAAACAGAGGCCCCGAGCTAGCCTATCCAGTCACACAGATACTAAGTGGCAGAGGCGGGTTCTGGACGCTGGTCTTTTAACGCCAGCCCAGGGCTCTTCCTGGCACACCGCAACTGTGCCTCCAGGCTCCCCGGCCCCGCGGTGCCTGGCTCCCGCCCCCGCAGCTGACAGCCAGCTGCTTGGAAGTGGCGCCAGAACACAGCGACGGACGCTGCTGCTGTGACCTTTACATTAAAAGCCCCGAAAATCCTGGAGAGAATGAATGCCTGTGTGCCGGAAGGAAAGAAAGGGAGGGGGAGGCTGCACGCAGGAAGAAGAGAAGCCAAAGACCAAGCACCTCTTCCCTCCGAAAACAAGGCCGGCGCGGGGCCGAGGGGCAGGGTTCCAGCGGGCACAGGGTGGGCGTGGCCAGAGACGCGAGGGCCAATCAGGAGCGTCGGCCTGGCTCAGCCGCGGGAATTCCCCCAAAAGCGCATCAGGGGGTGGCCGCAGGGTTTCCCCGGAGCAGTCGGGGGAGAGTGGGGCGTGACGGGAGGGCGATGGAAGAGGCGAGGGGCCGCCTTCCCGACGGGCCGGCGCTGCCCACTGGACCTTATCGCGCGAGGCCACCGGGTCGGGGGAAGGAAGCGAGCGGGGGTCCCCGGGGATCAGGCAGATGCCCTTTTCCGAAGAGGAGGAGTGTAGGACATACAGGAAGGGGAAACCAACATGTTGAACATCAACTATATCCCAGACTCTGTGAGGGGCTCTTTGCATTACCAAATTTATGCCACTCATTCAATCCACCCAACCTCTCAGGGAGGCGGGGGTGGGGAGTGGTAGAGTTGGGATGGGGGTGCGAGAAAGCGGGGAGGGCGTGGGTAAGGGGATGTGTATGTATATGGGGGGGGGGAGAAATGGAGACAAATACAAGACACTGAGGATGCAACAGGGAGAAACAAAGTCCTGGAAAGAGGTACAGAGAAAGATCTTAATTTCAGAGGTGCTAAGGGTGGATGGGAAGGAGTGGATCTCCTAGCTGGAAAGGAGGAAAGACAGGAAGGGAAGTCTGGATGTTACTCAACCTGAGGGCTATAAGGATTTCATGGTCAGGGCTGTCAGACTCTGATTCTTGGGCCAATGTCCCCTCCACGTCCCACTGCCACAAATCTCGCCTGCTCTCCTGGGTTTCTTTCACAACCCAGATACAGTTCTGGAGGTGAGGAGCAGGTGGAACCAGAGTAAGCCAGCCTTGCAAATAGCCAACCAGACTTACCAGCCAGGAGCACAAAGGCTTAGATGCTATTAGGAGCCAACTCTTCACAGGTCTGTCGCACAGCGCCCCCTCTGGTCAGTTAAGGTATAGATAGGGAAGAATAACTGACCATCTAAGAAATGCCAGACCTGTTCTAGGGACTGGGGATATAGTAATGGGCAAAATAAATGCCCTGCCCTCATGGTGCTTACATTCTAGAGGGGAGATAGTAAACAAACAATGGATATTTCTTAACCAATAAGAGACAATAAGGGAAAAAATAAACAGGGTAAGGAGATAAAGACTGACAAGGTGCTGTTTTAACTTCGTGATCTCCAAAGTACTGACATTTAAGCAGAGAACTACAGGAAGTAAGGGAGGGAGCCATGTGCATACCTGGGGAAGAATGTTCTAGGCTGAGGGAACAGCCAGAGCAAAGGCCCCTGGAGTGCCTGAGGTGTCAACATTCCTGTCACTCCATGGCTCACCCCCTCATTCACAGGGCAGCTGGCCCCTTCAGGTCTTTCCTGAGGTTGTGTGTGGGTCCATGCACTCACCAGCCCTGGTCGCTTAGGCTTTCATGAGCGGGGGAGGGGGCAAGTGCCCCAGATGCACGGGGACCCACACTCTGACTGCTCATGGGAGCACTGTGGTCCAACTGCTCCAAATCACTGCAGACGGAGTGAAGAGGAGGAGAAAGGAGTGGCATCTCTGAAAGAAACCTTGCTGAGTCAGGGTCCTGGGGGACTTGCTTTAATGATCAGATAAGAACCCTTTGAAGGTGGCCTATTTAATGCTTGTGCACAGTTGGGCACTGGTTTCTTCCCCCAAGTAGCTTATACATTTCTTTCCCATCATGCTAAAGAGCCAGTGTGTTCAGCAGATCCTTCTGTGGTAGATTTCTCGCAGGAAAACTGGAAACTGGCTCCTGGCCCAGTTAGGTCAGGTTTCCTCCCATCAGGGGCTCTGAATAAACAGCAAGGTGGGTGGGCACTCAGTGGCAGCCCTGTGGCTGGGGAGCCCATCTCCCTGTTTGGTTTAAACCAAGGAGAGGGACTCAGCCAAGGCTGCCTAGAAGGGAGCTGCCAGTGGCCCCAGGGCAGCCTCTCAAACACACACACCTGCCCTTCAGAGGAACGTGCTGCTGGGATGAATGGGCAGGGGCTCTGGCCGGGTCAGTGGGCATAGAAAGGATAACAGAGGGCAGGTAGAGAGTCCTGCTCTTTTCAAAATCACCTTGTGGTTGAGCTGTCTCCTCTTTGGCCAGGCAGAGAAGAAAAATGCCTTTGTAGAGTGTGTGATCAAGACAAACAGGTGGGAGACTCTCGGCCTGTGGGCTCTCCAGTTTTCATTCCCAACACAATATAGCACCAGGCTCATGGTAGGTGCTCAGGAAGTATTTGGAGTAATGTGCAAACCCAGTATGGGTGTGGGAAACTATAGGGGGTGACACTGCACCCCCAGATGACTGACCACACTGGGTCCCTGGCACCACGGCCATTTGTGTGGCCACATAACATGGTGGTGTTAAAAATCATGGGCTTCAGAATCAGGTCCACTTGATTCAAATTCTGGCTCCACTGCTTAGCAGCTGTGTGTACTACTTGGGCAAGTTACTTAACCTCTCTGAGCCTTAGGTTCCTCATCTGGAAAATGGGGATACAAATACCTCCTGACTATTTGCTGTGATGACTGAATGAGATTTACGTGTCCAACACATAGTGGGCACTAAATAAATATTAAATATTAACCATTGTTACTTATTACTATTATCATTCACTCCTTATCAACTCTATGATTCCATTTGTCTGTGACATCATTAGTCAATAATTCTGTTACTTTCTGGCATCATCACACTCACACCATGATTTTATGTGTCACACAGTCGGTGACCTGCCACATGATGGAACCTCAGCCCTGGGGGCCCACCATCTCCCTGCTCCACGCAAAGTCATGTGACAGGTCCCCCAGTTTGGTGCCAACCACCCTGGCCAGTCGCCCATCCATCTGTCCTGGCCCCCCTGTGCCACCCTCACCATCTGTCTCTACTAGTGCCCATCAGTCTGGACAGGTCTCAGGCATTGGAAGACAAATGGCCCAGTATCAAAGGTTACTGTGGAGGGTGATGGATCGCGTGCTACAGAGCCAAGCAGGCTGGTGAGGTCAGAGAGTACAAATCACTGGGGAATGAAAGCCATTCATCACTACTTGCGGCCTCCAAGAATAGGTGATGCCTGTGTGGAATCAGGGATGTCACTCCTCCAGGAGCACAACAAGCAAGTAAATGGCACTCAACTGGGTCCCAGGGCCTTTCCTCTCAGGCTCGGATAGTCTCTCCCTCCATGTGGCCGGCCACCAGAATAATCCCCCAGAGCTCCAGATTCTCTTGCTCAAGAACTTACCCATGTTCCCCGCTGCCCACCTTAGGCAACTTTGCAGCCAGATACTCCAGGCTCCCAGGACCTCTCCTGAGCCTCCCATCTCACCCCATCCCTGTCCTTCCACCAAACCGACAAGCTGTCCTCACCAACCTCCACTTTGGCTCAGAGCACCAGCTCCTTTCTGCCAGTCCATGCTCAGTCTCTCTTAAAACTGTGAAACCTCCTCCTTCAGGAAGCCTTCCTAGATTTTTGCAGCACCTCTGTGCTAATGTCTCTGCCACCTCCACTGCAGTGAGCAATTTGTAGCCAGTGCCTTCCCTTCATTCCAGCTATGCAATCAGCACTTCAACAAGCCTACAGAGGTTACCAACAATATTCATCAATAGTATGGCACCTTACAGTTTATAAAATACTGCATAAAACTTAGTGCCTTTAATCTCATAACAGAGCCTTGAGTCAGTTATCATTCCTCCACCCCCACTTTACAGTTGAGCAAAGTGAGGCTCAAGGAGGTTAAGGGCATGCTTCTCCCTGTAGCTACCAGTCTTCCTGCCCTTATATGGGACCCTAGCCTGTCCTCTCCAAGTCCAGTACTCATTTCTCCACCTCCAGACCCTCCACAGTGAAGAAGCGGCAGGTGAGGTGGTGGCCCCTTGGGTTGTGGAATCTCCCCATCCCTGCAGGCCCTGCCTCAAAAATGAAAGCCTCCCACTTCCTTGTGGACACAAGTGCACCCTTCTCTCCGCTAGTGTGCTTCTTGCACTGCACCTTGTGTATATGTTTGTGGGCTTGACTGCTGGACCAGACCATGCCTTGCACAAGGCCTTGCACAAGGCTTGCCCCATAACAGATAATTAATGAGTTGGGTTGCATCAAGGAGAGACTTAAAGAGGAAATGAAATCATTAAAGGGCAGTGAGTCTCCTAAAGACCCTTGGGGTGGGGGGCTCCCCATTCTTGCTGGCAGTAGCCATCCCCAGGTCCCTGGTTAAAAGTAACAGGGTGAGGGTTCAGGGACCACACACAAAGTTGGGAATGCCTGGAGTAGGGAGCCCAAAACCTAGACTTGGTTGGCAGTCACTGCTGGCTGTGGGGCCCCCACTGAGTTATCCAGCTCCTCTGTGCCTTTGTTTCCTCATCTATATCAATACTGGGTTTTAAGCTGTCATGAGGATGAAATAAGACAGTCATATAAAAGCATTGTGTAAATGATAAAGTTATGCAAATATGAGAATTATTTGCAGTTATATGATATTTTATACTAGGGAGGTGCAGAGCATGGTATTGAAGAGGATATTCAGAAGCCAGGCTGCCTGTACCCAAATTTTGGCTCTGGCACTTACAAGTACCTCTCTGTGCCTCAGTTTCCTTATCTGTAAAATGAAGATAATAGTTCCAAGGGTCACTGTGAAACTGGGCTACTGTATCTCAGCAATCTCAAATAGTGCCTGGCATATGGTTAGCACCATATAGTAGTACACATGCTTTGGGCAATTTTAGCAGCAGAAAAGAGCAGCCTCTCTCCCTTACCCACCGCCTCCCTGAGTCATGTCCAGCTTTCTGCTCTGTTGATTCTCTCAGCAGTGAGGCCTGGGATGACTTCTCCTGCTGCCCACTCTGAGTCAGGGAAGATAACTACTTGGCATGTCCTTCCTGTGCCCGTAGCAGATGCTGTTAACTAACTACAACTCCTTCCCAACAAGCTTATACCCAACTTCAGAATCCTTCTCAACACAGCACTCCATGGGACTGGGAGGAATTGCTTGCAGCCCCAGGAAGAAAATTTCAATGTTATTCCTGCCCTAGGGCATGGCTCTCTTTCCAAGTCCTGGAAGCCTGGGCATGGGGCACTGTGGTCACCTGAAATCTTGCAGAAGCGGGAGGGGGCACTCACCAGAGACGTTGCTGGCCAGGGACAAGCTGTCGCAGTGCTGGTCCTGGAGGGAGGCGGAGGCAGGGTTCAACCCCAGGAGGAGGAAGGCCTGCGGGTTCAGGGAGGCCAGGGGTGTGGTTAGACTGGTACCTTCAGCTTCCTGCTCCCCCTTGACCCCTCCCGCATATCCAGCCTCTTCCCAGACACTCCTCCCCCACCCCAGCCTCCTTGCCTTCCTCCCTGGAGCTGGCTTGCTCTTGGAGAGGCATGGAGAGGAGGCTGGTAACAGAAGGAGCCCAGGCTCCCAGGATGGAAGTGAACTTAAGCCCTGGGAGGCTAGGGCCCTGGCCAGTCTCTCTGTGAGGAAGCCACCCCCATCCCAGAGCATGGGCCACCTGCCCGCTGAGCACTGTGGGCTCAGAGACCCTTAGGGGAGCACCTTTCTCCCTCCGGCCTGAGCTGCAGGCACGCCTCACTCCCTGTTCCTTGAGCTACTTCAGGGGCTCTCCATCCCCGCCTGCCTAATATGGATCACTGCAAATTGTGCTTCACCCTTTACCAAGCCCTTTTACATCTGTGATCGTGCTTAATTCTCCCTGGAGGAAGAGGGGCTGTGCCCATTTACAGATGAGGAAACTGAGGCCCAGAGAGGCAAAGGGATAAATGTGTCTGGAAAGATGTCTGTCCTATTCCAGGGAGAGCTTTTGCCCTTTAACTCCCAGGGGCCCCATGTTCCTCTCACTCCAGAATTTCAGTCCACTTGGAAGGGGGGCACCATGGGTTGGAGACCTGGAGGCTGCACCTTCTTCAACAAACACCTCTTACACACACACACACATACACAACCACCATGTCCACTCCCTTACTGTCACCATCTTCCCTGTGCATTTACAGTCAAAGGAGACTGGAATGCTTAACCTCTGTGTGCCTTAGTTTCCTCATCTGTTAACCCCCTGCCCTCCTGCCAAGCGTACATGATGTGGTGTGTGTAGAAGTCTTTTATAAATAGTATAACACTTTATCACACATGTTCCACAAGGACAGGGATTTTGTTTTGTTCAGCGCACTCAAATTTGATAAATGAATCAATTACACTGTTCATGTCTACAACAGGGCATGTGGACTGACTGTAACTTGATGGTTTCCTTAGTCTTGGGCTGGAGAAGAGGCGGCTGTTTCCACTGGGGTTTGATTGGCAAGGGAATAAGAAGCAAGTGCATGCGGGGGTGGCGGGAGGGGCACTGCACCTGGCCCCCCTCCAGTTGCCGGGCCCTGTCTGCCCGACCAGGCTCCCCGTGAGAGGGCGCTCCCCACCATCACCACCCCGTGGGATCCCCACTCCTTCTTTCTGGCGTCCCCTCTGACCTTCTCTTGGGACCCCAGCCCATTTCCATAGAGTCTGCAGAATCCACTGCAGAACAGACCCTTAGACCTGGAAGCTTCTCCAGCATTGTCTCAGGCAACCTCCCCATTTAACAGATGGAAAATGAGAATAGGAGAGAGGTAGCGGCTTGTCCAAGTCCCAAAGAGAGCAAGTGGCTGAGTATGGACTAGACCCAGGGCTTCTCTCAGCCCCAGGGTGGGGTCCACACAGCCCTCACCCGCAGCCCTCACACCAGGCTGGGACTAGGGTGAGGGGATTGTGGTCCTCTCCTCAAGTGCAAGATTTAAGGGGGCACCAAAAAACTCAGTAGTCAAGATACATAATACCATGATGCACTTAAAAAAATCCACAACGAACAAAACATCAAAGTTTTAGATAAAGGCAGCTCAGTAGCAGTGCTGTGCTAAATCATGTTAGAGCTTGGAGACAAAGGAAAAATCAGTAATAATAGGAAAATGTTATTTATCTTGCTTACTGAGTATTCTGGCACCTCCTTCAGCACTGCACTTAAGGAGAATGCCTTACTTGCCTCACCCTCTTCCCAAGCAGGACTCCACCCCACCCCACCCCACAGCCATCAGCCCGCCCTCCCCTGGACACCTCCCCACTCACCCTTTCTGGGTCTCAAGACCCTCCCTCAGCCTTTAGAAGCAAACTGACCTGCCCTTTTCCAGAAGCAAGCTTACCATGCCCGCCTGCCCCAAATGTCCTCCTCCAACACACATGCCAGTGCCCTCCTCCTTCCCCGGTACCCACCCCTGCCCGGGACAAAGGCAGGCTCTGCTCCCCTCCCTCCTACCCCACATTCCAAGGTGTAATTAAGTGCTCCCCACTCCTTCAGAACCAGGTCCTTCCCCACCTCCTACAGGCAGCCCCCCTCGACTGATCCCAGGTGGTCCCATTTTGTCCCCACAGTGCCTGAGGCTTCTGTGGGCTTTGTTTACCCTCAAACCCTCCTCCCTTCCAGGCGGGGCACACTCCTTGTGTCACATCCTGGGGGTCTCTGCAGTTACTGGACTAAGCTCCAGGCCCCCCAAAACACTCCACTTCTTCACCCTCAACCTGGGCCCAGCACTTGGGCAAAGAGCACCAGGGCTAACTTGTTCCGGGAACTCAGGAGTGATTATAACAAACCCATTCATCTCTCTGGTCCCAAGGAACTTCCAATACCTTATTAACCAGTAATTAAACTTTATAGTTCCTAGAGAGATGGAGAAATATCTTTACTCTCATTTTCCAAATGAAAATGTAGAAACAGAGAGAGGAGGAAGCCACCAGGCCAGCCAGTGTGGCTCTTGCTGGCTGAGCAAAGTATCCTCCTGGACAGACATGCACTGCTCAGGTGGCACAGTCAGCAGGGACCCAGGCCCTGCTCTCTGTCCCCAGACAGGGGCAGCTCAGCTGGGGTGGCAGGGGGGAAAGGAACCCTTGCTCCCAGCTTCTCACCCCACCTCTGGCTCTGCCTTCTATCCAGACAGACACACAAAAAATCAAATTGGGCTCCTGGAGCCAGCTCAATGACCAGCAAATTAAAGAAACGAGAAACACACTATTCAAAATATGTCTAGCTGCTTGATCCTCCACCAAGATGCCTCTAATCTTGAAGCTGTGCTTCATGCTTCGGTCCATCAGCTCCCCCTCGGAAGCATCTGGGGTGTGTTCCCACTGCATCACTTCTATTTCCCCAAACTGCTGGGTCCTTTTGGTGTCTCCATGCCCTCGCCCATGCAGTTTTCCGGGCCCCCTCCACCCTCTGCCCTCCTCGAGAGCCAGTTCCATGGGCTGCCCCTTGACACCACCCCCAACTCTCTAAGGCAAAGCAACTCTGTTACCTTGTTAACGTGCTCCATGTCCCCAAAGCACTCTGCAACTGGGCTAGACCCCAAGTGTCCAGGAAGCTTGCAAAATGTCTCACCTGGGACCCATCTCAGGTGTATGAAAACCATCTGTATACCAAGCACTTATGGACCCAAGGATCTAATTTGATGGCAAATCTACAGGCCAGAAGTTCTTATTCTTACATCTTAATGTCCTGAGGTTCACAGAGCAGAGCGACTCCAGCTGCACCATAAAGCCACACAAATGCCACAGGGCCAAGGGCCAGTCTGTCCTCAGCTGCCTCTGGTCCTGATACTCACCTCTCCTGCTTGGATGTGATGGTTCCTGAAGTCATTTTCTACTGACAGAGGACCAGTTTTGCATTATGCAAAGAAAAATGTTTCTTAAGATTCTCAAGCCAACCTTTCCTCTCAGGAAAGGTCGGCTCTCAGACAGAAGCTGTGCCTTCCCCACCTCTTGCCCTGCACGAATATTTGTAAAGGCTTGGGGCTTATGCCTGAATCACGCTTCCATAAAAAGTCCTGAGCTCTCTGTGTATTTCCTCCCACCCTAGGTCAATCTCCTCTTTATTTTCCACCACAGTTTTCTATCTCTGTCAACAGTCAGTTACTGCACTGAAAGGAATGAGCCCCCAAAGTTTCATGGATATTCATATTTCCTTCTGAAGCTGGGAGTTCTTAATCTAGGGCCCACAAACACACCGGAGAGGGGGGATCTCCATGAAGACCCCATAATTAATGAAAGCCATTTTCCTGGGCAGGGTTAATAGCCTTCTCTGCTTCTCGGCAAGGCCTGGCACCCAATAAAGGGTGAGAACTACTGGACAGAGCATATGATGAATGGGGTCACACCAAAATGGGTTTGGCCTGAGAGCCATCACCTTCTTGGGCCCCTCCGTTTGCTCCGCCTCCATTGCCAGCCTCAGCTGCCAGCTCTCCTTTCAGAACCATTTTCTTACAAATCGAGTTTTCAAGACTTTGGGAGATTTACCATTTTTCAAGAGCTAGGAGAGAAAAACAAAGTGGCATTGAGAATCTGAAACTGGCAGAATGCTCAGCTCACTCACTAGCTAATGCCTCACACTTCTGTCCACCAGCCTGGTAACCCCAAGGCCCAAAACAAAAACCAGCCTCAGCTACAAATCTTTCCATTTTCCCAAGATCCAAATCTCCATCGTTGAATGTGAGAAAGACAAGGGTGTGCTCTCGATTAGAGCCCCAGTTCAAATGCCTGCCCGAGGACCCACTGGGTCCCTGACACTGAGGGACACTGCTCTGCAGACAGGAGGTGGGCAGGCTGCAGGCTCCCCATTTTACAGCTGGGTAGTTGAGGTGTCCAAGGTCACAGAACTGTTTTTGGTGGCTGAATGAGGACTAGAACAATTTGTGTCTATCTTACAGCAGATGAATGAAGAGGGAGGGGTAGGACCTGAAAGAAGGAATGGACAGAGAGAAGAGCACCATGCTGATGCAGGGGTGGCGGAGAGGGTGGGGCCGGAGGCCAGAGCCTGCCAGCCTGCCTGCTCCTGCCTGCTCCAGCGGCTGCCCATGCCCCCACCCCCGTGTCACAAAGAGCATGGCTGGAATTGAAGCTGCCATCCCAATTCCCAGTGTGACTTTGGCATAAAGGTTAAGCACACCCAGAAAATGCTTATTAGAGACCATAAATAACTGCACTGCTGAAGCTCAGTTTGGTCTTTAAGGCACAAATCTGCAATTTCCTTTGATGGGATTATTTGGTAATTAACCTTTGGGGGAGGGTCCTGGAGGGCCACGGGATGGGAGGAGGGGTGTGAGGGAAACACCTGGGGCTGCCCCACCTCCTGAAAGTTCATGAGGAACAAGGAAAAAGGGTGCTGCCTTCCCTCTCCTTTTGCAACTAGCTGAGCTTGGGAGAGTCCCCAGGCTCCCAGGAGAAACATCAACAAGAATCATCACCCTCCTGCCCAGTCTGAACCCCGGCCTGCCACTGACTGTGACTCCGGGCCAGTCTCATGGCCGCTCGGGCCTCAACCTCCCAGGTGGGGAAGGGACCAGTCGCCCGCGGAGGGGCTCCAACCCTGGGCTGGGGCAGACCCAGCTCGCTTGGAGCAGCAGAATATCATGGCTTCCCTACTTACAGTGGTAGAAACTGAGGCCCAGAGAGGGGCAGCCCACAGTCGCCTGCTCTGTGACCCTCTGCCCCGGTTCGGTAGCTCAGGAATGTAATCGGGCCTGGGGGGTGTGGCCAAGATGGCCGCCCTCTCCGGGGAGCCCGTGGCCGGCGCCGGGAGAACACTGCCACCTGTCGGCCGAGGAGCGAGGGGCGGCTCCTTCCGGGTCCTGGGCCGCTAGCTCCAACGGTATGACGGTTCTGACTCTGCTTTGCTCTGCCCTGCTCTCAGGTATACTCTGTTTTTAGCAGAGCCAAGAAAAGAAAATCTAAATGTGAAAAGGGGCGGGGTCATAAATCAAGATTTCTTTTTAAATTCCCCACTCCCACCCACTACCTTAAGAAAACTAGTATCTAGTTTGCAGAAGTAAAACATCAGCCCTTTTGAAACCTGTCTGTGTCTACAAGGGAATGCATCTAGTTAGGGACTGATTGAATACGGGGAGGGGAAGGCCCCCCATGCAATTATGCCTTTTCCACACTGCACAGAGGTGTCAAGGGCTGGGGTCACTGCGGGCTGGAATTGCAAACTGAGCCCCAGGAGGCTGGGACCCCCAGAGGGTGCCTTTTTCTAACCCCTGCGGAGGTGCTCTAAAGACTAGCCCAGGTAAAACTAGACTTGGGACAGTGGGCAGGGAAAAGCCACCAAGATGCCCCTTCTCAGCTCTTCTGGCTGCCCAAGACTTTTCTGTCCCCTGGGCAGCCCCTCCCCCCACAGCCTCTTTCTGTGACAGCCAAAACCTGTCACCAACTCAAGGCAAAGAGCCTGTGCTTCCCCCAAAAGTGGGTGAGAAGCAAAAGATGATTCTAAGCAGACAAGAAATAATTTATTGCTACATTTAATTAACTTGAATTGCTATTGTACAGAGAAAAAAAAAGGAAAGGAAAATCTTCTGCCTACAGTTAAGGGGTGGGGGTGGCACCCACCTGGATGTTGTCAGCTTCCATGCCCTCCCCCCTGGGGCCCTGGGCTCACTGTGTTCTCTGCCTCTCCCCCAATCTGCTCCTTCACCCCTCTGCTCCTTAAGGAAGCCCTGCAGCAGGGCTTAAACCAGTGGGCCACCTGCTTCATCCACTCCAGGGGCAGCAAGGGCCTTGGAGACCTCCGTTTACACAGCCAATTAAGTTGTAAGTTCCTGATGAAGACAGGGACTGAGTCTGTTTATCTGTGTACCTCAGTGGGGCCTGGCACCACTGAAGTAGGCACCCCAATACATGTCTGTTGATTGAATGAATGCATGATTAAATGGATGGGGTTTTATTTCCTGCCCCCTTTGACTATGAAGCTCTGTAATGATTTCCACCAGGACATTGTGATGGGCTCACTTCTTTGTCCCCGTTTCCCCTGTTTCTCTTTTCCTCTCTCCATCTCTCCTCGTCTACCCAACAAGAGCTCCCTCTTCCTGCTACAACCCCGACTTTGGACTCCAGAAGGGTGTGCTGAAGAAAAAAGTACTTTGGGGTGGAAAGTGCAGGGCTGGGATACTGTCCCAACTCGGACAAACTTGTTCTGACTTGGACAAGCCACTCCTAGTCCCCCTCCCCACCTCAGTTTCCTCATCTGTAAAATGAGGTGAACACTGTATTTTCTATGTTCCTTTCCAGGTCTAAATATGCTTTGGCTCCAGGACTAACAAGGAGTAGAAATTTTGACATCTAAACTTTGAATCTTTTATCTGCCCCTTTCTACCTGTGTGACCTTGGGACAATCATTTAACTTCTCTGAGCCTCAGTTTCCCTGTCTGCAAAGTGGGGCATATAGGGATGAAGTATTTACACTCTAAAGCTTCTGGAGAGATGCAAAGACAATACTGCATTTAAAGCAGCCCAGGGCCATGCATGGTGAGCAGTTAATGGATGCAGTGATTTCGCCCTTCTGCCCAGAAGGGGTCCCCAACCCAGCCAGGGTGCACACACACCTTTTCCACCACCTGTTCCCAGGAGCTGGCAGCCCCTGCAAAAGTGGAGCTGGCATCCCGTGGCTGAGAGCACTGACAGCGGATGGGGAGGAGGGGCAGTGCCTCAGAGCCCTGGTAACTTCCCACCCCAATCCAGCCCCCTTTTCTGCCTCTCATGCACTCATTCTCTCCCCACTCTCTCGATATGATTCTCTCTATTGAGCTGATTTTCTCATAGTTCTTGCCCTCTTAGCCTCCCTGTCTCTCTCCTACCACCTACCTTCCCTGTCTTAACCTCAACTTGATTTTACTTTTTCTATTATTTTTCTTTTTTTCCTCCTTTTTAAAAAAATTCCCACATGCACAATGTCAGGCCCTGTGAATTTTCTCATTTAATCCTTCTTGACCCCATGAAATTGGAGCCTTTACTATGTTCCCACTGTACAGATGACCATCTGATGCTTACAGAGATGGTCACCCGCCCAGGGCTGTGCAGGTTCTGGGATTGGGACCCCATTCCCTCCTCCGGGCAGACCTGCCTGTTTCCCTGCCCGTCCTGCCCCCTCCAGATTCCCCACCCTCCTCCCAAGTGCAAATCCTCCACAAGACATGTGTTGACAAGTTTCCTTTGCCTCTCACCCTCCAGCTCTTGGCCATGGCCTGGCTCCCCAAGAACTGGCAGTGGGAATTAGGGTGCAGACACCAGTAGGACCATCAGTGGGAGGGGGGAGCTCAGGCAGAGTTGAATTCTGTTCCTGCAGAGAAGCAGGGTCTGGCCTGGGCTGTGCAGGGGCCCCTGGCCCTGGGAGCTGCCATGGGCTGTGGGAGGCTCCAGACACTGGGGAGCCACCGGGGGGGTGGGGGTGGGGAGTTGTCTGCTGCTCCAGGAGACAGAACTGAGGTGTCAGGGACAGCTGCGGAGACACCAGCCCCAGGTGCTACAGGAGACACTCTCAGCCATGCTCCCGGCTCAGCCTGCTCCCTGACAAGTGGAAAGTGAGGGGATTTCAGCATCAGGAGGAAAAGCATGTCCTTTAAGGAGCTGCAATTTATTTAAAAGGGATGTGAAGAGGGCAGGGATGCGAGAGTGAAACCGACAGCCGGAAATTAGGTTCTGTTAGAAAAGGCTGAAGGGCTTGGGGCTGTTTTTCTTGGAGAAGCTATTGCCTTCCAAGGCCCTGAGGGGTGGGTTTAAAGGGGCTGCTGGGCCACCTAACCCACTGAGCGGGGGATTTAGGACAGAGATTTGGCATACCATTTAATGCTCCATAAGAGAGGCAACGTCCCCAGCCTTAATCTGTAAAAGCTGTGAATTAGGCAAGGTTGGGATTTCTGGACAATGCTTGGCATCTGGGAGATAGAAAATCCTGCTTTCCAAGTTCAGCGGCCCGAGGGGAAGCCCAGGAGTCCATATGTTGTTAATGTTCTCAAGGTGATTCTGAATTGAAGATAACTGAACTCGAGCAGTGGTTCTCAACTGGGGTGATTCTGTCCCCCCAGGGGACATGTGACAATGTCTGGAGACATTTTTGGTTGCACAACTGGGAGGAAGGTGCTACTGGCATCTAATGGGTAGAGGCCAGGGATGCTGCTAAACACCCTACAACGCACAGGACTGCCCCCCACAACAAAGAATTATTTGGCCCAATGTCAAGTGTGCCAAGGTTGAGAAATCCAGAGCTAGAGGGTTTCAAAACTCTTCCAGCTCTGAAGACCTACCTGCCCGTGATGGGGGTGGTGTGGGGAGATGGGGGGGGGCAAGCCCTGGGAAGAAGGGGTGCATAAGAAGGAGGGGTCTTCAAGGCAGAGAGAGGCCCTCGATGTCACCCTGACAGACCCCTGGGAGACCTTGGACCTGTCACTCCCCTGCTCCCGGCCTTGTTCTGAAGGCAGC
>PVKY010004761.1:0-18658 GCA_004027775.1 Bradypus variegatus
GCCTCCATGGAAATGAGCTCAGGAGTCATCACCCACAGCTGGCATTCAAACTGGCACATTCCACCTCCTGGACCCCAAGATGACATTATCTGTCCATATACAAAATACATTCATCCCACAACAATATCACAGATACTTAAATCATTTCAGTAACAACAGTTAAGTACAAGATCCTATCAAAATCAGTTATAGGTGTGGTCAGTCCTAATGCATAATTCTCCTGTAGCAGTGGATCTGTGAACTTAGAACAAGTTATGTACTTCCAATATACAAAGGAGGGACATTCATAGGATAAACATTCCCATTACCATAAGGAGAAACAGTAAGGAAAACAGGGTTTAAGGGACCAAAACAATTCCTAAAACCCACAGGACAAATTCCATTAGATTTGAAAGTCTGAGAGTCATTCACAGAACGAGCTTGCATCCTTGGGGCTTGAGAGACCGGGAGTCTAACCCTTCCTAAGGGCCTTTGCAGCAGCCCTTTCCTCTCCAAATGCTGGGGTGAGTTCTCCAACATATCCACACATTGGGGAGACCACCTTCTCAGCCCCACCCTCCTCAAACATCAGGGCAGCACCCGGATTCTCTTTTATCTCCAGGGCACACACTCAATCCTGGTGGTGGCAGCCAGGCTCTCCCCAATTCCCTGGGAATGTGCTCCACCCCCTTTGGGGATTGGGGTGGCAGAACATTTCCTGAGCATCAAGGTAGAAGTCCCACTCTCAACCTCCAGGGCAAACTCACCCTTTCCATGTGTGTGGGCTGCTCTGCTCTCCCAGCCCAAGGCCTCTTGATTCAAGACCTCAACCTCCATGGCTCTGTCTTTGAAGAAATTTTTCCTTCAATTTTTTCCTTGTCTGTCCCCTCCAGTCCAGACCGGCAGCAGCTCCGTCTATAAGGATCTTGCAAAAATTCTGTTGGCTTTGCATGAAGCACACAGGGGTCAAAGCTGTCAGACAATAGGACTTCCCACAAATCCTTTCTGGATAATTCCATCTCCAATCTTGGCTTGTACTGAAATAGTGGCTGGGTTCCATGTTTGATTACATCCTCACTTTGGGCTGTAGCTTCTGGGATTCCACCCCCTGGAAGCCTGTAATTTTCTAAGCCACCAGCTTCCAGTTTCTTTGAACCTAAGAGTTCAGTTCTAAGTTTATCTCTCTCTACTCGCATTCTACTATAGCTGCAGGGAGAAGCCAGGGTACATCTTCCACATGTAGTCTGGAGATCTCCTCACCTAAGTATTCCAGGTTGTTGCTTTCAAATTCTTCCTTCCATCTGACACCAGGACTCAAAAGGGGGTTTATTTGGTTACACAGTTACAGTCTTAAGGCCATAGTGTCCAAGGTAACACATCGGCAATCGGGTACCTTCACTGGAGGATGGCCAATGGCATCCGGAAAACCTCTTTTAGCTGGGAAGGCACGTGGCTGGCGTCTGCTCCAAAGTTCTGGTTTCAAAATGGCTTTCTCCCAGGACATTCCTCTCTAGGCTGCAGTTCCTCAAAAATGTCACTCTTAGTTGCACTTGGGATATTTGACCTCTCTCAGCTTCTCTGGAGTAAGAGTCTGCTTTCAACAACCATCTTCAAACTGTCTCTCATCTGCAGCTCCCGTGCTTTCTTCAAAGTGTCCCTCTTGGCTGTAGCTCCTCTTCAAAACATCACTCACAGCTGCACTGAGTTCCTTCTGTTTGTCAGCTTATTTATATGGTTCCACTGATCAAGGCCCACCCTGAATGGGTGGGGCCATGCCTCCATGGTGGGGTGCATCTCCAAAGAAAAACTCAAAGAAATCTAATCAAAACTGATAACATCTGCCCACACAAGATTACATCAAAGATAATGGTGTTTGGAGGACACAATACATTCAAACTGGCACAATTTATAATTCAGTTTGTTTAATCTCCTGTCATTGCTATCTTGAGAGCAGAGTCACATCTTCTTTAACCCTCACCTCATTTCCTTTCCTCTCTACTCATGTACAGTTCCCTTAGAAATGATTATTTCTCTTCCCCTTCTTCAGTAAGTCCATTTGCTCACCAACAATGACACTGATCATGACTTTAAAGTGAAAGTGTTCTGCTGTTAGACATTTTTCCAAGAGGAAATCATAAATTTTATGATTTTTCCATGAACTTCTAAAGGCCTTGAATCAAGTGCCAGAGTTCCACAAAAAGACTTTCGTGTGTGTACACTGCTTTTACCTTTTTTTCCTGAGGAACTGGCATTTAAGAAAAAGATTATTTTTTTCATCTGTTTACCTTTATATTTTATAGCAATAGTAGAGGTTTTTTTTACTATTTATACTAAATATAGATTATTTCAGCTGTATATTCAGCTGATTATGGGTTAAACCAGCTTTCTTAAGATTCTTCACAGACATAATCATCATTAGTAAAACTGTTTTTAGTGAAAATTCATTCTGAGTTCAAAGAAGTAACTTAAAAGCTTTTGAAATGCAGTCCACTTCAAAATGAGTATTTTCTGCAATTGAAAAAGAGAAAAATTAGGGGCTATTTTATTTATAATCTAAAAAGATTTAGATTATATATAGTATAGTATAATATATTCATATTATATTTTGAGTGTTCCACAAATAAAATAATTTATCATGGAATCTCCAAATAAGATGGTCTTCTCAGTGCTTTTGAACTGCGGTTAAAATTTAAAACTGTTAAAAATAGAAGTAGTTATAAATGCAGTGGGGGTAAATGAAGATAAAACTAGGCAGAATCAAGTAAAGACTTTGAGAAGAATTATCAAATTTCAGAATTTTGTTAGCTCCACACATATGAGATATCCTTATTTCATTAAAAACAATTGTGAAGCCTTATTACAATAAGAATAACATTACTTTCAAGACAAATTCCTAGAATTCCTGGTGGAATTGCTAAATCAAAGAGTATATGCATTTGTAATTTGGAAAGATATTGCTGAATTTCTCTCCACAGAGATCATAACAATTACATTTCTATTGTGTTTTTTTTAACCCCCAAAGACATAACTATTATTGATTTATACAGTCAATGTTTACTGGATTTACCCACACATTTAAAAGTCTCTTTCCTCTTCATTCCTTCCACATCTCTGGCCTTCCATGTAGGATCATTTCCCTTTTTCAAAGTTTACCCTTTACAATTTCCTTTAGTGAGTTTCTGCTGGTGGTAAACTCCATGTTTTGTTTGTCTGAAAATCTTTATTTTCTCTCCCTCATGAAATAATTCTAGGTTGACAGTTATTTTCTAGGTTGACAGCACAATGAAAACCTCATTCTTTGTCTCGTTGCTTCCTTTGTTGTTATGGAGTCAGGTTTCCTTCTGACTAACTCTCAAGGTTTTCTTTGTTTTTCTTTTTAAACTTTGGCTGTTTGTAAGATTTTTCTCTTTGTATTTTAAAAATCATTGTTTCAAGTTTTTTTTTCTGTTTTGTTTGGGTTTTTTTTTTTGTTGTTGGTATTTTTAGTTTCATTTGCTGTGTCTAGGTGTAGAATTTTTTTTTGTCTTGCTTAGGATTTGATAAGCTTCTTAAATCTGTGGATTTCTTTCATTAGTTATTACTTATTATAGTTTCAATATTGCCTTTATTGTTTTTTTTATCTTTTCTTTCTAGGACTCTCATTAAACATATATTGGGCCTTCTTATTCTATGTCTTTTAATCTCTTTTCTGTGTTTTTAATTTTTTGTCTCTCCGTGCTGCATTCTAAATGATCTTTTCTGACCAACATCCAGTTCAGTAATTCTCTCTTTAGCTATGTTTAACCTGCTGTTAAATTATATTTGCATATATAATTTCAATTTTAATTTTTCAATTTTAAATGTTTTACTTGTTTTTTTTTTTGTTAATGTTTCTGGTTCCCTGGAGCTCTTTTTTTTTTTTTCCCTATAGTTTGTATAATTCCAACACTTGAGATATTTGTGTGACTGATTCTGTTGTCTACTGTGGTGGCCACGAAAATGTGTTTCTCAGATCTCTGACTATAGGGAGTATAATTGTCTGATGACCCCAGCTGCTGTGCTCTGATTTCTATAACCACATTTGTGCAGAGACCACATCTCCCTCAGGCTGCTTCCAGTCAATGACCAAGCACAGCAAAGATCAAGGCAGTCTTATACTTGGGAGGAATTTTTATTCCTCTGATAGGTGATTTTGGTTCAAGGACTCCCCAGTTACCAACCTTGCTGAATTTTCTTAGAACTGCATTGCACTTTAAGCTTCTCCCACTTAACCCTTCTTCTTTTTCTTTCTCCTTCACAGAACCAGAACTTCACTGTGATATGACAGCTCACCCAGATTCCCTTGGCTGCTCCCCATTTTCCCTTATAAACATTTTCTCTAATAAATCTCTTGCATTTCTAATCCCACCTTGATGTCCACTTTTTGGAGGACCTGGACTAACATAATTGTACAAGTGTACCAGCAGTAATCAAACAAAAAAGATGGTAAATGGAGATTCGAGATTGCTTCTGTTACTGCCAAGCAGGCAAAGAGGACACCATGCTGGTTGGTAGGTGGAGCCCAGATAGTTCCTGGTACAAAGCAAAGGCTTAATTGCTAAAGATTTCACCAATGATGATCTGGAAAAATGTCCCAGTGAAGGGGCTATGGCAGTGATGCAGGCATTCAAAGGATAAAAGAGAAGCAAAAAAGGGCAAAGTAGGTTCATTACTGCTAAATTGTATTGATGCCCTGCAGAAAATAGTGAGAAACTGAGGGCCATTAACAAGCAGTCAATGGCTAAGTATGAGAGCTAGAGAACTTCAGTGGTAACTTGCAAAGAGGCTCTTCTCTCCTGCATAGAAGAGCAGACACAGTTGAGCAGCAGGTTAAAAATAGACTTGTTAAAGACCTTTGCATGCTCAGGCAAGTCAGGTTTCTTACACAAAGATTAGGGTCCTGTTGGAGGAAACATGGGACCCTGAAATACGGATGAATGCCCTGATGATGTTGGCTTTGTAATCCACCCCCACCGATCCTCAGACTTGCAGAGGTGAACCACCCTTCCATAGTAAGAGCTAGCACTTCTGCCATACTGGAAGACACTGCAGAGGCCTTTCCCCTGCAAGGCATCAGTGCTTCCCACTTCAGAAGTAGCCCACCTTCTCCCTTGGCTGCCAGGGTTAAATCCCAATATAACCCAGATGGAGAATTGCTGAGCATGATAGAGGAGGAAAGAGAAAATACATCAAAAGAATTGCAAGAATTAGCTAGCATGCACTGGCCGGAACCAGGGGAGTAGCCTGGAACTGGATTTTAAGAGTGCTCATTTAAGACTACTGGAATGTAAGACCAGATGAGCAATTTCTTGGGAGACAGGATTTAATACCCTGGCAAGGATTCCAGGGGATAAGGCAAACTCCCTGCTGGGGTGGTTATTAGGAGCCTGGAAAAAATGATGGCCAGCACTGGGTTGAGTGGAAATGCTTGAGTTGCCCTGGCAAATGGTTGAGTCTGAGGGCAGTGAGCATGCTGGAATGGATATATCATGTGAGGGCAGAAGACCCACTAGTGGATTATGTTTTACAACATGGCCCAAAGGACGCACTATTCACTAAGGTCTCTAGAGGTATGCTGGTGAGAGAGATTGGTAAGTTCACTGGTGGCTCTCCTCTGTAGGCCAGGGCTGGTGGTAGAATCCTCCTTTGGTCTACAATTTGCTAAAAGATTTAGCTGTAGGTTCTGTTCAGGAATGGTTGTCTTGCACCTCCTTTCACAAGCTAGGGGAGACCCACCCCAGCTCATCACTTTAGTATTAAGCCTGATTTAATCTCTTTACTATACAGGAATCAACCCCACTGGATCTGGAGTCCAGTCGCCTATTGCTTTGCAGTTCTGTTCTGTTTCTGGTCCATAAAGGTTTTTGGGTATTTGGAGTCCTGTTTGTCTTTCTGGATTATGATTTTTAAATTTTCTCTCTCAGTACTGTGAATTTGGAGAAGAGAAATGCATCAAAGTATAAACTCACAGCACCATCTTGACCAGATGTCTGGTTTATCATTTGTGTTGATTTGTTAAGATGGAAGCCACAAGAGCATGACTACATGCTTGATGGGAAAGTATTGAGAAGTTGGGAGAGAGAGGAGATAATTGATGCACTGAGCTTCCTGGGAGAGCAGGAAGAGATGGGGTCCAGAGCACACGGGGAGGCTGGCCTTGGCAAATAAGGAGGGACATGCTCTCTGCTGTGGGAAGGAGGAGGGGATGGCAGCAGATGTGGGTGGGCTTTTAGGTTAGGTGACAGGAAGCTGAGGTGCGTCACACATGGTAGCTACTGCTTGTCTCTGTGAGACAGGATACAAAGCTATCAGCTGAGAGGAGAAGGCAGATAGGGTGAAAAGGGAACAGAGGTTTGCAAAGAGAAATGTTATGAAATAGTCACTGACTCTTTAAATTTCTAAAAATGACTTAAGAGCTGGAGTTGATCGAAAAGGCATAATCATATTATATTTTGAGTATTCCACAAACAAAAAGAGTTTTGAATGGTTTTGTGTTATGCATAAGAAATAAAAATATTTCTGGCATTATTTTACCTTTGAGAAACTCTTGTTATAACCTAGCACTTTTGCTTGGGCCTCAGGAAGAGTGGCTACTGGCCTAAACTGGTATTTCTTTTTCTTAGCTTTGATCCGAAGAAATGTCCCAAACTGCATATGAAGGTAAGACAGCCTTAAGACTAACACGATTTAATTTTATTTTTCTTGATTACTTGTACTAGATTAAAAACATTTAAAAAAATTTTAGAGCAGTTGTATGTTTACAGAAAAATCAGGCAGAAAGTAGAGTTCCCAGATATGCCTGCTCCACACACACCCACACACACTTTCCCTATTATTAACATTTTGCATTGGTATGGTACATCTGTCATTTGATTTTTTAATTTCATTTTTTGACCAGTTAATAATAGCTACCAAGTCAGCTTGCTTGTGTTTGAATCCTGGCTTCTCTACTCATCAGCTGTGTGATATGGAGCAAGTAATTTAATGTATCTACCTCATAGGGTTATTGTAAGGATTAAACTAGATGGTATATGTAAAGCAGTCAGAAGGGTGCCTGCTACACAGCTCAATAAAGGTTAGCTGTCTTTGTCATTTCTAATGGTTATAAAATATTCCATTGTATGGCTGTGTCCTAATATATTTAGCTAACTGCCCATTGGTAGAGACTTCGGTTGCTTCTACTTTTTTTTTTTTTAACTACTTAACCAAAACTTGGTGAATACATGAACATGCAGAGTAAAAGGATCTCATATACTCCTAGTGTCTTAGTGGGAGGGTAAATGGGTATAAATTCTATGGAAAAGTGTTTGATACTACCCATAAGGTTGAAAATGAATATACTATGTAATTCACCAATTC
Source organism: Bradypus variegatus (assembly GCA_004027775.1). Lineage (NCBI taxonomy): Eukaryota > Metazoa > Chordata > Mammalia > Pilosa > Bradypodidae > Bradypus > Bradypus variegatus. The sequence continues at coordinate 7,357 of PVKY010004761.1, forward strand.
CACTCCTAGATATATGTCCTGGTGAAACCTTCACACATTTGTGTCAGGTGATGTGTGCAAGAATGCTTATAGCTGCTCTGTTCTTAATACCCTCAATGGAAAGGACAGGACCCAATGTCCAACAGTAGACTGGACAAATACGGCTATGGAAGCAAAAGAAGTATGGCTACATGCAACCTGAGAGAATCTCACAAGCATAAGGCTGAGCAAAAGAAGGTCACAAACGAATACATGCAATAATATTTCATTCATATAAAACTAAAACACAGGCAAGCCCGAGTCTGGCTGGCTGGCCGGCGGCGGCGGCAGCAGAAGGCAGACGGGCGGGCGCCTGCACCTCGCTTCCTCCCGTCGCCGCCCGGCTTCCTTTTTGGTCTCTCTAGACGGCGACCGGCGCACGGAGGCCCGCGCTCCGGGCCACCCCTCGCGGCTTCGGCACGCTTGTCCCCGCGCAGCGGCCCCCGGTCGTCTCCGCTGCAACTGGGCGTCGGAACCAGCGAGCGGCGCCCTGCGCCGGACCTGAGGCACGCATGGCCTAGTGATCTCTGCTGGGTGTCTGGCTCCGCTTGGCCTTAGGCGTAGCCGCCGCCGACCGCCACGGGCAAGCAAAGCAGCAAGCTGCGGCCCGAGGTGCTGCAGGACCTGCGGGAGAACATGCAGTTCACGGACCACGAGCTGCAGCAGTGGGCCGAGGCCTTCCTCAGGGACTGCCCCGCCGGCCACCTGACCATGGACAAGTTCAAGAAGACGGACGTCAACTTCTTCCCCGACGGCGACGTCTCCAAGTTCGCGGAGCACGTCTTCCGTACCTTCGACACCAACGACGACGGCACCATCGACTTCCGGGAGTTCATCATCGACTTCCGGGAGTTCATCATCGCGCTGAGCGTGACGTCGCGCGGCAGCCTGGAGCAGAAGCTCCGGCGGGCCTTCAGCGTGTACGACCTGGACGGCCACGGCTACATCAGCCGCAGCGAGATGCTGGAGATCATGCAGGCCCTACACAAGATGAAAATGCCTGGGGACAAGTCCACTCCGGAGAAACGGACGGACAAGATCTTCACGCAGATGGACACAAACAACGACGGCAAACTGTTCCTGGAAGAATTCATTAAAGGTGCCGAGAGCGATCTCTCCCTCCTCCGCTGGTTGCAGTGTGACCCCGGCGGTGCGAGCCAGTTCTAAGGAAACGGGTGTCTGGACAGTCGCAGACAAAACACCGGCTTGTCTCGCCGTTTAAGCTTCTCTTGCAAACCTGGATGCCTCCTCAGTCATTCCTGCCCTTCCAGAAACCCCGTGCAAAGGGGACACCTGCTCCAACCTCCCCTGCCTGACCAGTGTGACCCTCCTCCCAACCCAGCCCCTCTCAGCCTCTTTCTTGCCACGGAGACTCACAGGGATGGGTGTACACGCAGGGTTCCTTGGGTTCACGGATCCCCAGGCACCCCCTCTCCAGAGGGACCCCATAGGACAACCTGAAGACACTAGGTAGGACTTCCCAAGACGGCACCAAGGCCAGCTAATTTATTTTGTAATATCAAGTTATTCTGTCGGAAAGGTGGGGACAAAAACAGAACGTGAGTAGACAAAGCAAGGCCTTTCCCAAGCGTGGCTCTATCTATCTCATTTGTTTTCTGTAACCCAAATTGCTTGCACTTGTATGTACTCTGGTCTTCTTCCTTTAATATATAAATTATATGTGCACTTATATGTACTGAGGTCATCTTTCTTTAATATATAAATTATATGTATGGTGAAGCAACATGTATTACATGTAAGTCCCATATTTAATGTATCTGATTGTCCTTCAAGCGTGTTTCAGCTCATGGCCTATGATTCTTCGATTCTCCTTAACCTGGTTGTTTTGTGGCATTTATGCACTCTTCACCTGCCTGGTCCAAAAGGCAATGGAGACCTATTGTCTCTGCAGTGAATGCAAGTATTTGTTTAAGGTCTGTTCTCCCTGTTGATTAGTCTGGCATTTTCGGTACTAAAAGGATCAAATAAATGGAATTATCTGGAAAAAAACAAACGGGCAAAACTGCATTCATAGATGATGAAACTGCCAAGAAAGGCATGGAAGTGATTCTCACAAAAATCAGGATAAATGGCTATTATCTCTAGTGTGGTCAGGAGGGAATGAGAGAGGGACTTTCAGGGTGCTGGCTATGCTCTGTTTTTTGATCTGGGTTATTATGTGGATGTTTGCTTTATGGGTCTCTTTAACTGTATGTAAGTTTTAGGTATTCTTCTCTACCTTTGATATATTTCACAGTTAAAAAAGGAAAGGAAACGTGTAAAGCCCTTCACTGCTGTATGATTATTCAATCAGACAATACTGTGGATAAAGCAAACAGTGGTTTGCTGGAAGCCTCACAGCCTCCCCACAAAGCAGCTCTAGGATTTCTCCTTTCCTTCTGCCTGGAGGGTGTGAAACTAATAGCTCTTCAGCAACCAACATCACCCAAGCTTGGCCTTGCACTGGGGAAGGCACAGGCTGTAGGGACGGTCAACAACACTGGTCCTTGTCCTGAGGTAGATCTGGGCCTTGGTTTTATTTCATAACACTTTACTCACAATTCTTGAGTTGTTAAAAGGTACCAGATGAATTTCTTTAACCTTAAATATTCAGTTTGATCAGTTTGATGTAGAAAGGAAGATGTGCTTTAAAAATGTCTAACTCAGAAGTCCACTTCAAAGTGTTTCTGGTGAGCCACCAGTTTTACTGCCAAGAATTTGCTGATTACTCACTATGTGCCTTATCTGAAATGAGTGCCGCGATTGCAGATGAAATAAATGACCTTAAAATATTCTTAGTAACCAAGCAACTCTGCATTCCAAGAACTTCAAGGAAAGTATCAACAACTCAAGATTTTCTTGAGTGTCAAAAACAAAAGTAATAGAATTCCAAAGTATTTAAAGAGCTAGACATCCACCCCTGGGGCAAGGAAGTTGGGAGACATCATGGTAATTATAGAGGATTTGGAGGAGGTTATTGTTATAAAATATGGTGGAACAAAAATAGAATGAATGAACAAATCATGCTATAGTCGGGGAGTGGTTATTATATAGCAGTGATAATGAATTAATTAACAACTACACATGGTAACCAGGATAAACCTTATAAACCCAATACAAAGGGGGAAGAAAACAAGTCATAAAAGAATATAAACAATATGACTTTATGTGAAATTCCACATAAAGTTCAAAATAGGCAAAGGTATTCTATATTGTTTAGGAATGCATGCTTGGGAAACATAAGGAAATTACTACCTCAAAAGTCAGGAGAGTAGTTATCTTCATGGAGAGGGAGGGAAGAGAGACCAGAAAAAGCACATGGCAGAAAACTGCCTTTGTGACAAATGTCATATGCTATTTCTTGGCTTGGGTCATGGTTACACGCATGCCTGTTTTATACCTATTTGTCAAACTCGACATTTATATCTGTTACATTGCTCAAAGCAACAATAAAAAGACAGTGGAGCAGCTCTGCATATGGCCGCTTTACTTTATGTGGGAAATATGAAGGAGGGTCCCATGGCATTGTACTATGGTTTTCCTACAGTTGTACCCAGACACTTGTAAGATGCTGACTTTCCTTATGCAGAAAATTCTTGATCACAGCAGGGTCACATCCACAGGGAGCTTTTAAAAAAATTATTATATATCATTTAAACTCTTTCGCTATTGCTATTGTTCCTTCCTTGGACAAAAGGGAGAATTGAAACATTATTCTTTCCCAGATACTTCGATTAAAAAAAAAAAGTATGTGGGTGTGCATGTGTGTGTGCCTTTCACATATGAAAGGATAAAGTAAAATTAGGTTCTTTGGAGGCTGTCACTATACATAACTTATTGCTAAAGAACAAATCTTCTGAAAAGCAATTTGTATCTTCAGTGTATTCAGGAGTTTGTAAGATATATTCCACACAAGGGATACCTGGTTTATAAGGTTCTTGGGAAAGGGATTTACTAGAACATATACTTGTAAACTACTGACAACCTGCCTATCTAGTGTAGAAATATTTTCTTTCTATGAACATTTAATATTTTAAATGTTCATAGTGAATCCATATTTTATAATAGCAGCAACAAACTTGTTTCCAAAATTGTGTCTATGCTGTAAAATGAAGGCTACAATGCAATTTCATTAATGAAAAAATTATCTCCTTCCTACTGTGGAGAGAATTAGAGATGTGTTGCCAAGGGTAAAAAAGTTATTTTAAAAGATCTTATTTTAATATAATTTATTTTAGTATTTATGTAAGTCTATTTTAGTATTTAGTCTTTGGGGGATAGAGGAAATGTATATATGATAGTGTCACAAAGGCTTGATTCTAAATAAGATCCTAATTGAGAAGAAAAAATTTTGCAAAATGAGACATAGAGCTAAGACTTGGGGATTTAATACACTGAAAACCTTCTCCCAAAGAACTGAAAATGCCAGTAACATGAAGAGCTGAGTGCTGTAGAAAGTGATACACAGAGAAATATCCAGAACTGAAAACCAGAGCTGTGAGCACCTGGTCTCATGTGGCAGCAGACAAGTGTCCCTTGGAAACAGGAGCTTGGGTTCAACTCTTTGATGGGCACAAGAGACAGGGCTTAGGGCCTACTGAGGTTAGGGTTGGGAACTGAGATCTCCCCATAAATCTGGGACCCTTGAAAGATAGTAACATCTGTGAAAGAATAGATTAGGGGAAAACCCACTGTCCCAGGCCAAGGACACCAGTTTATGGGCATTTCTTAGCCTAGGGATACCTGGACCATGAGCAAAACAGACTCTTACTAAAAGAATCATTCCATTCTCTTCTTCAGGAAGAAGAAAATTGCACTCAGAAGGAAAGAATAAGTTGCAAGGAAGAATGGAAAGCAAAGAAACATATACATTTTTGGCTGAATCTTTAAGGATGGGGATGATGAAAATAATTAAGTATGAGATGGAAAAGACGAAATAAGCAAAAAAAAAAACAAAAAAAAAAAACAAAAAACAAAACAAGCATGGAAAATAGCACAAAAGTATGATGGTAGAAATAAATCCAATTTATCATTGGTTCTAACAAACATAAAATCAATACAGCGTTGGTTAAAAATTGTGTTTTTAAAAATCCTGTTGTATCCTTGTTTACAAGAGATATACCTAAAACATAATGACATGCAAAAGTTGAAAGTAAAGAATCTAAAACATGGAACCAACATATACTATATATATAAAACAACAATAACAACAAACAAATTTGATGAGGCTAATCAAAGAGTTAAAGGCAAAAAGAATATTAGAGATAAAGAAAATATCTAAATAATGAAAAAGAGACAGTTCATCTAAAAATATAAATTTGTAACTGTATGCACCTGATAACATAGCCTCACATATACAGTATAAATATTAACAAAAGGCTGTGAGAAATAAAAGCACCATCATAATGGGAGATTCTTAACAATACAGTGGTAACAGTGGGCATCCTTATCTTGCTCCTGATCTTAGAGGGAAAGCTTTCAGCCATCAGACAGTCTCCCAGCTAGCACATGGGCAGCTCAGGCACAGGGAGCTCCTTCCTAGATTCCCACTACATGCTCAAAATAGTGCTCAGCAAGATCGGTGTTTACTGAGTGTAGGCAATTTTGAGGCAGTCTCCCTTACACGCTGGGTAGAAATGAAGACTGCCTGACTCAATTTTACTGTACTTAGTGTATTAGTATCATTAAATATGGTGAGGAGAATTCTTTTCCATTAGTAAAATGCAAGGAAGAATAAAGAATTTGGGCCAAAATTATAACCGGATTATGACCAACTTTCCAAGCCAAATAGACAAAGGAACTGCCAAGGTTAAAGATAGAATAATTATCTTCGTATACCTTGTACTGTTTTATGAACTGCATCTTAAAGATCCTAAGTTTAACAAAAATCTTTATAAGCCAATTCATCAAAACAGGCATTTGGCCAATAAGAATTTAATTTCACATCAATAATGTACTTTAGACTTTAGATTTATTTAGGGCCATTTGCACATCTTTATAAAATATTTAGTTTGTTCCAGAAGATGACAAGACAGCTCCCCTTCAGTGAGACCCTGGCCTAAATATATTTGTTTTACTTATATGGCAAGAGGATAACATTAAACATGGAAGCTTTTGACTTGTGGCACTGAATTACAATCTACACAGGATATCCTTCAAAAGCTACAATTAAGAATTCACCTAGCTTTGCAGCAATAAAGGCCTGACTGAGGCCTTCTGGCCCCTTTGCTTGACACTTGTGTTTTATGCCTTGAAATTTCTTTTGATTGCATTCTTGGAGCTTGCGTAGATCATTTTACTTTTAGAGGTGCTAGTTCTGGTGCCCACAAAAGAACACATCAACTCCTCATTTCTGGTTTCCTTGGTTTTGAGGCTTGCATCATACAAAGCATAGCAACAATCTTTTTCAGGAAGCAGTCCCACAAAATGCTTGAAAGGATTGTCTATGGTCACCTCTACATCTCCAACCAAGATCTCTTCACCTTCTTCTACAATGATGCACATTTGGTCTGCACTGAGACAAAAAATGAGTCTTCTTTCTTTTCTTGATTTCTTCTGGTGTAGAGCACTTCCAAACTTTCTTGTAAAAAACAAAAATTTTGACATACTTCACCAGCAGCTTGCACTCCTGAGGCCACCTTGACTACATGGGTCAGAGGGAAGCAGTGAATGGAGCCGGCAAGCACAGAGCCTGGGGAACATCATTCTCAGGGAAGCTGAAACAAGTGACTGAGGGAGATCGCCTCAGATCTTTTGACATACAATTACCCCCATTGCTACCAGAGAGCCCAGTTCTGTAACAGCATCTCTTATTGTCAGCTCTGGCCTATAGAAGACAGTTACTCCGGAGTTTCCCAGTGATGCTGGCTCACCTCACCAGTGCATTACTTATTGCTTTAGAAATGGAGTGTCCTCTCAAGGAACACAGTGGACTAGTCTTTTATGGCAGACTCATTCTAGTATGCCCACTTTCTGAGTCTTTTGATTCTTTTCTCCATCTTTACTTCATTTTCTGTAGGCCAACACTTCCTCCAAGTTTCTAAGAGTTATCCAAGCAGTGTATTAGAACCAACTCCCGGGACCCTTCTTGCTGGCGTATAAAATCATGAGTCGTAGGAGAGTGCCCCCATATTGACACTCTTCTTTATCCAGTTTGATATTACAACCCATTCATCCACCACCCTCACAAACACTTCCAGGCATCCTCTCTGGTTCCTGCCAGCACATGTTAGTGTACATGTTAGGTTGTGCAGCTACTTTTGTATATAATCCCTTAGCGTGATCAGCACCTTCACAGTCAGGTTGTGCTGATATTTGACTCTTATTATGGATCTTGCAGCCAAGAGTGGAAGTGTAGGCAGATCCTGAGGAGGACAAGCATTGCACTGCCTCACTGTATAGTCTTTAGGCAAGAGAGACTCACTATCTTCCAACAAGGAGGTGTGGGCGCCTTCTGCAGGCCCACAAGGCTCAGGGGAATACTGCAATTTAAAGTTTTCAAGTACATCTACCTAGATATCTGCAACTTAATTCTTATGATTCCTTTCCTTCCCTATGGACGTCCTGAATTTATATTCCCACTCCTGCGCTATTAAAGCTATGAATTTCTCTTCCCACCAAGTCAACTCTTCTTCACTTTTTTTTTCCATATCATAAAAAAGAAGTATTTATTGAGAACATTGGGTTGAATGTTGAGAACATAAAGAAATATGAACAGGTGCTTTCCTTCATGGAGATTCACTGTATATTAGAAAGCAGAAAATATGCATGAAAAGCATAAATGTCAAGGGATGGCTATATAAGTAGGGTCCCTGTAAGTCACTGCCCCTGCCCCTGAAGCATTCATAAAACTTCACGATTCGGAGAGGCGCAGGTCTGAGCCCGGCGCCAGCGTAGTCCCCAGCCTCTCCCTGTCCCGGCTCTCAGTCGGTGACTCGCGGGGCGCCCCCTAGGACGACCCAGCTCCAGGCGCTGGGCGGGTGGCGACGCGGAGTCTATGATCGCTGGGGCGGCTTCCTCGGCCTTGGTCGTCAGGGCCTCGGGCTGACCGCGGCCTTCGGCTCCTAGGAGGTCTGATGCAAGGGACTCTCCCACACTCTGCTGGCCTTCTTCGACTTGGCCTGGTAGCTGCGCATGAACTTCCCATACTTCTACATCGCGGGCTCCGTGATCCTCAACATCTACCTTCAGGTACACTTTTAGAGCCCTGATCAAATTGCCGACTCGTTGGCGGACCCCCTCCGCCCCCCCGCGGCCCGACGGCGAACTGAGCTGCCCAGGGGAAGCCCCGCAGTCTCGCGAGATTCCCAGGCGGCTTTGCTTTCCGGCTGTCGCCGATTGCTTGCAGGAATAAGAGGAATGATGAGGTTCCGGAAGCAGAGAATTTAAATTAAGAGCCACGAAAATATTTTTAAGAAGACGTGCAACGTTAGAATAGAAACAGGACAAACTTAAGGATGTGACAAAGGGCAGAGGGTGTATTATAAAAAAAATGGAGGCTGCTAAACTTTTTAGAAAAAAGAATTTTTATGTGTGCAACAAACTCATAAGGAAACTAGTACACTTCAGGAATTTTGGATTGTTTTGTAGGTAATACACTGAATGAGGAGGAAGATGAAGAGATTAAGGATATGATGTGGTAGCATATATTTCTTCATCCCACAAGAGTAAACATCAACAATGAAACTTAATGTGAAAAACAGCAAACCTGTACAGGAGAGGCATTCTCCAAATACAAAGCAAAGTAAAATGCTGTGGGATTTCTAACAATGGTGGTACTGTAAGAAAGTGAACTCTTATTTCATTGTCCCTATGAATAATGTTGTTTCAAGGACAATGTCAAGACCTTGGAACCTGAGAGAAGGGAATGCAGTCATAGTACCAAGTTTGGCTAGTCAATGAATCATATTTTAATAGTCATAATAAGGTAAGTGCTGTTTATGTTTTTAATCTTTTAAGGGACTACTTAATTATGGTTACAAAATAGAATGCAAATGTTATCAGCTTTGATAAAGTAAAAAATTAGGGTTGGCAAGTGGAGATATTGAAGGGGAGGAGAAAGTAAATGGAATGATAGTGGCGTCCTTATGAAGTGGGAAGTTAAGGGGTACTGTGTGTTGTTGAAGGAAGAAAGACGTGTTTTATTACTTAAACTGTAGGCACAAAGTCTAAAGAGGAAGGAGAGTAGGGGAAAATAGTATGAAATCAAGAAATGCCTAAAGATGGAGAGTTCACTTGGAGATCTCAAAAAGAAAAATTGTTAGTAGTACTTCATGCATTTGAATGTACAAATAGGGGAGATTTTTAGTTTTTCAAAGAGTTTGGAGGTTACTTAATTATGTGTAGATTTAAAACATGAAGAAAACAAAACTGATGTGATTGTGAACTCCAGGAAGAGTTAAAAGTTGTTGATGACTCTTAGTGCAAACTAGTCTGTAAGGTTTGTCATGCCTTCAGCTGGGGCATCGCACCTTCCTCTCCACCCCCCCTCTTTATTTTTAAAAATTTGGCTTTCTTTTGTGTAATTAAAGAAAAGTACGGCTTTCATGCCAGTCAGGTTGGGGCGTGCACCCGAGAGGGACGCGGGCATCTGCGGCGCATGGAGGGCAAAGCAGCCCTCGGCCAGCCTCGCCCGGAGAGGCCAGGCCAGCGCCAAGGGAGACAGGGGCTCTTTTTAAGGACATTCTATCTTCATGTTTCTGGATTGTTGCAGATGATGGCGGCTAGGTGAGACAGAGCAGGGAGACACCTCCGTGAAAGACACTGAGCGGAAACCAGAAAGTGACCCAGAACGTCAACTCCAGGGTAGCACCAGCCGGACAAGGTCTGCTAAAGCCACAGGGAACGTGCATTTGGTGAAACCAGGAGTCTGCATTCTGGGATGAGTGAGTGATTCGGCTGAGACCCTCGGCCACGCTGTGGTGCGGGGAAACAGTGGGTTGGCGCTTGGAGCCCGGGAGCAGCGGCAGATAGGACGGGAGTGGTGTGGACTAGCACCTCGGTGTCTGGCGTGGAGGATTCCCCTTCCCATACCCACTGCAGATTGTCTCGGGTCCAGGGGAACAAAGGGGAGCCAGGGACAGGAGAAAGAAGGGAGCCGCGCTGCTCGCAGCCATCTCCCTGGTGGGTGGGGCTGCTCCTGCCCGGGCTGAGTGCACGGCATGGAGCCGCGCCAAGAGACCCAGCCTGACAGAGACCTTTCCTTGTGGCACCAGTCACACGCCATATTATCCGCCGTGGACAGTGACTTTGAATACACCCACGGCTGATTGTCCCAGAGCTGGGAGAGCGGAGCTGTGCGGAAAGGGAGGAGTTAACCCCTCCTACTCAACCATCTTTGAAGCGGGCTGGGAGCGCCCCTACGCAGCCCGGCATCCCAGGGCTTCCCTGGAGAACGGCGCGCACTTGTGACATGTCACGTCTCTGCCGCAGCAGAGGTCCCGGATAAGCACAGCAGGGAGGGGGAACCGCTCAGAAAGGTTCTGCGGCCAGGGGACCTGCGCCCCTCCCAGCCAGGCTCGGTCCCGTGGGAGGAGGGAGCGCCGGTGCTGGGAACCCAGGAAAAGAAAAGAAAAGAAAAAAAAAAGCAGCGGCTTTTTGGAGTTTGGGTGCTTGGAAAGGGGAAGGGCAGAGCTCAGGCAATTCCTGAACAGGGATTGAACTCTCTGTCCCCTGGATCTCTCATTAATGGCCCTAATTGCTTTGTCTCTTAACATTTCAATAACCCACTAGATCTGCGAGGAGGACCTTTTTTTTTCTTTTCTGTTTCTAAAATTATTACTCTAAAATGAGTGCAGAACTAAGAGAGCTCTGAGACAAAAGGCAATAATCCAGAGGCTGAGAGAATTCATTAAACACCACAACTTCCCAAGAAAAGGGGGGCGTATGCTCACAGCCACCATCCTGGTGGACAGGAAACACTCCTGCCTGTTGCCCGCCCCATAACCAAGAGCTGCCCCAGTCAACCAAGTGTGACAAAAGTGCTTCAAATAACACGCAAACACCACAAAATTGGGCGTGGACATCAGCCTTCCCTGCACCCTCAGCTGGTAGTCCCAGAGCTGGGAAGGTGGAGCAGCATGAAACAACAAAGCCCAATTCAGATATCATTTAAGCAGACTGGAAGCCTCCCTACAAAGCCCAGCAGCCCAGAACCACCCTAGGGGGTCAGCACTCACTGGTGACATAGCAGAGTCATTCCTCAACAGAGGACCAAGGGGTGCACGGACGGGAAAAGGGACCCACTCACAAATCTCAGGGGCCATACGACAATACCAAAGACTTG
>PVKY010004762.1:0-18657 GCA_004027775.1 Bradypus variegatus
GCAAGCTAAGTGCGGGCAGCTCACGGCAGAGGAGGCACCGGTCCTGTCTGGGGCGTTGACAACAATGCTTAAAATCAGGAAGGCATTCGAGAGTCAGCGGCACTGCCTGAGCGGTGGTGCCCCATGCGCCTCCATCGGACCCCCAGGGAGCCCCTCCCGGGCACCCTCTCCATGGCCCGGCCTCTAGTGGCGCCCCCGCTCCCGACCCCCCAGCTTGCCTGAGCTCGGTGGTCCCGAAGGAGTCGACACTGAGTCATCCTGGTAAGTCAGTTACCCCTGGACTTCCAGGCTCTGGGGTGGAGCCCCCAAAAGGCCACTCGCATCGGGTCTTAGCCCCCAATCAGCACCCTCCTTTGTGCCAGTGAACAAGCAGCACAGGCTAGGTTGACAAAGCAGGAACACGTGACACCGACCCATTTTTATCCACTCTTGCTCAAAATCTCACCCTCAGCTTTCCAGGCTCCAGAAATCTGGGTCATATTGGGAAAAGCCATTCTGATTCTGGGAAGCTAGTCTGTGGCCATTGGTGAGGGATCTTGCATTCCTGTCTGGCAAAGAGCTGGAGAGCTCCGAGGCCTGAGAACGGGCTGGTGATTGTGTACTTTGTAAATCCAGGACATGGCTCACCTGTCCAGGTAAATGGCCACAAGCCTTAAGGTAAGTTCATGCAGGTGTGCCTGTTTGGTGGCCGGAGGAAGATCCATGGGCTGGAGCCCACGGGCGAGTCTGCATTGCTAGGATAAAAGGCGGCAGTCAGGGAAGTGGCCTTGTCGGTCAGGGAAACGGCCTCGGTGGTCCAGGCCACGCAGACCCAGAGTGCGGGGTCTGACAGGCCCCCTCACGCCCGCAGGCCCCAGGCGTTCACACTGACCTATTCAGGATCTGTCACTGGTGCCAGCGAGGCCAGGGGCCCGGCCCCAGCATTCCCAGCCTGCAGGAAGGGACAGCCTTGGAGTCTCTCACTAGAGTGAGGGCTGGAAGCCGAGTCCCAGAGCAAGTGACACGATGGGGCCACTGGCTCCTTGGGGTCCCTGCTGAATCACATGGCCATGGGGGCGGTGGGGACAGAGGGCTGAGGCACCCGAGGCAGCAGGCGGCCAAGCAAGGCCAGGAGGGTGGGGGGCAGTGTCGGCATTTCCCACAGGGCACGTCAGGGACAGCGCGGGAGCAGTGGCACCCCTGCTGCCCTGGGACACGGCAGTCACATGCCATGGGGGGTGGCTCCTGAGCTGCGGCTGAGTCTCGAGGTTCCTTCCTCAACCTGGGGCATCAGGGGCCGGCCTCGTGGACTCGCTGCAGGGAGGGCTCCGCCCGGCATCTGTCACCCACTCAGGCCTCAGGACCCTGGCCGCACCTTCCGTTCCGTCCTGTTGAGGGGCTCGTGGCCTGGGGAGGCTCACGGGGGTCCTCCAGGCTCTGCCGTCCCTCATCTCCCCGGGTCCTGGAGACCTCCCTTCACTCTGCAGCCGAGGACAGCCCTCCACGGCCACAGCCGGATGGAAGAGGGAGGGGGAGGCAGGGCCAGGGGATACTCCTGCTCCTGAGTGGCACAGAAGAGGGAGGGAGGGAAGGAGGAGAAAAGAAAGGAAGGAAGGGAGGAAGAAAAAGAAATATGTCTTAATCCAAAACCCCCTTCAGCTTGCCAGCCACAGCGTATTTCTAGCAGTGAGAAATTTGGCTTTTCCTTATAGGCAACTGCAATCAACAGAACACCTCTCGCTTTCTGTAACTTAAGCCATATCCTTGGCAATGTCCTCACACTCGCAGATGAAGAGACAGGATCCTGCTGGAGTCCGGGGAGCGTGGGGTGGCGGGGGGCTCCCCCTCGCTGGGTGAGGAAGCCCTGAGGGGGGAACTGCCTCTCCAGCCGGAGGACGTGGGACAGACCCAGCCAGCGGTTCGGGATAAGTGGGCTACAGTTTTGTTTTGTTTTTGTTTCTGTTTTTTAAACAATGGCTCAACAGGGATCCCAACAGCTGTTGGTATCTGCACAGCTTCTTTACAATATTCCTTTGCGATAAGAAAATATTTAGAACGTGCGCTTTCACACACACGCATGTTGAGAGGTGATGGCTCCAGGGATCAGGAAATAATTACGCTGATTCTTCCCAGGTCTGACAGTCAAACTTAGCCTCGGGACTTCGAAGGACGCCATGACTTCCTGAAGATAGGAAATACCTAAATTGGAGGCACGAGGGTGACTCCACGTATCCACAGTAAGACTTTCTTAAACAAAAAGTTTTGATGAGGGCAAAGATAAGGCTTGTGGTATCACATGACTGGAGCTTTATTCACTTGGAGAGGATTACTGTGTTTTTTTTTATTTCTTGTGTCCTCTCGGTAATGATTTTATGAAATGGTCCATGATGCTTGTAGAGTTAAAACTTTGCAGATGTCCACGGACTTGTGTGTGGCCATGAGTGGGGCTGCCCAGGACAGTACACAGAGTGAGCTCTGCACACAACACAGCCATGTGCATGGTGCCCTCTGGCTCTGTCCAGTATGGAAACCCTGAAAAGACCTCCTATTTCCTTCTTCTAGAAATTACCCAGTTTCCCTGTATTAAGGGATTCAATCTGGAATTCAACTTCAGCCATTCTCAGGCATTCTCTGGGGTACAGTGGAGAAGATATGGGCTCCTAGGGAGTGGGGGTCCCCTCTGGTCACTGGTCAGCCATGCGTGGGAATACTGCAGAGGCACCCTGCCCACTCTGGGTTGCTGGCTGGGGACAGGGACCCTTGGTGAGCCTAGGGGCCACGCAGCCCTCCTCCAACCTGCTCTGCACCCTTGCCGTTACCCTGGACTCCCGGGAGACCCCTGAACACACATCCAGCCTTCAGACTTGGATCCAGGCTGGGCTGCTCCTGCCTCTTGCCTGCAGACTTGACAGTGACCTCCCCTGTGTAAGCGGCAGGGAGGGGGCCAAGGCTGCCATGGCATCAGGGGGATGCTTTGTGCTGGCGGAGTGACCTGGCACTGTGAGCCCTGAGCCTCCTGGAGCAGGGACAGGTGTGTGCTCTTAGGAGCTCAAAGTGGAGGCTTTGTGTACCAGGAGCACCCAGGCTGCCTGCTGCCTTTCCCCACCTCTCCACCCCCCTCACTTAGGCCCTCACTGAAATGCACACACACTAGTCCAGAAATGTCCAATGTCCCCCAGCACCTATCAACTCTGGCCAGCACCCTGCTGCCAAAAAGCAAGAAGAAGCCTCCCCATGCACAGCAGGGCCCAGGCTGCTCCGGTCTTGTGCTCTAAAGCCCCCAGTGGCTCCCAGTGGCCACGTGAATGGAGTGTAGTTATGCAGTTTGCTCATCACAGCTCTCTGCACAATGGCTCCGGCTCTTTCTGCAAACATTCCTGCCCCTCACCTGTCACACACCTGGGCTCCAGCCAGAACCAGGCTCTTCACTGTCTTGGATGCTGTGACATTCCTTTGCTGATGTCTGTGCCTGAAACGTGCCCTCTGCTGCCCACGGCCAGTGTCCTTGCCTGTTGTCCCCTCTGGGGAGGCTGCAGTGGGGCTGCTCAGCGGTCCTCCAGGAGGCGGTGTGAGAGAGAGCAGAAGGACAGAGGTCCAGGGAAGTCCTTATGGGAGGGGGGCAGGCAAAGGGTCAGGTGGGCGAGCTTGTTGCCATAGTTCATTTCCACAAGTCCTCTGTTGTGGATGGAATCATTTCCCCCAAAAAGACTCATCTGAGTCCTAACCACTGGTGCTTGTGAAAATAGATTCTTTGCCACCATAGTTAGTTACTATGAGGTCAAATTCGATTAGGCTGGGCCCTAATCCAATTAGACTGATGTCATTATGGGAAGAGTAAATTTGAACCGACACTTTGGGAAGATGGCCTGTGAAGAGGGGGCAGAGACTGGAGCTACCCAAGTCAAGGATCCCAGTAACAACAGAAGCTGGAAAGGCAGCAGCTGTCCTAGGGCCTCCAGAGGCACCTTCATTTCAGACCTCTGGCCACCAGAACACGAGACAGCCCATCTGCTGTTCTAAGCCTCCCCCTTTGGGGTACTTTGTCACAGCAGCTGTAGGAAACCAAGACACATTCCAGCGCAACGTTTCACCAACGTGCTGTCCTCCCGGGGGTAGGGAAAGATTCTTGCTCCTCCTTGCTTTTCCGTCTGGGACAAACATTTGTTGAATCCACGTGCTGCGGAAATTTTGGCCTTATGCTACATAGGCCTGAAATTGATAAAAGTCCATACGTACTGGCCAGAGATGGGGTGAGAATGAGAAATGAGACACAAAGGAGTGGCCCCCTCCACGTCGCCCATCATCAGTGGGTTGGTTTGGCCCCGCGTGTCTCCCCGGGGCACACGTATCTCCCTGCAATTCTCAGAAGCAGGCTTGGAGTTTCCATCGAAGCCAGCCACGCGTGCAGCTTGTCCGGGGCCCCCCTTTCCTCACTGCAAAGGTTTTGTGAAAAGATTCATCTGTTCATCAAAGGCAGGTTCTAGGTTTCACCACCAGGCATTTTAGGTTCAGTGTGCCCTGGCCTTGGCCTCCAGACTCAAATGCTGCACCACTGGGTCCCCGAGACTGCGCCGGAACAATGCGGTCCGCTGTGAACCTGCCTCCCACGTACTTTTGGTGTATCTAGGGCCACAGCATTTGTTTTTTTCATAAATAGGTGATGAAAAACTATTGTCAAATGGGAAGCTGTATGTCAAACAAGTCAAAGTGAGGATATGTGGAACTTTGGTCTATGCTTCCTGAGAATAAAGGCTTGTAGCCAGGAGTTAAGTTCTATGTAATCCAATAAGTTTTTTTTCTAGCAAACTGTTTTCTTGATATTAAGCTACTGAAAACCCAGTGCCAATCACCTTCCCTCTAGGCCATTTCTCTGCTGCTTGATCCTTTTGCTCCTCCAACAGCCCTCAATTAATTATCCATGATTCCTTTGTCAGCAAGGAGCCAGAGCTGTCCTGGGGGACATGGATTGGAATCCATAAGCCACAGAAGAGGTTTGCAGTGGATTTCAAAACCCATCTAGGAGAAACTTGATCTTGCAAAGGCTTTTTCTTCTCTAACATGTGTCATATTTCCAGCACTGCTTGCTGTACACTGTGCAATCTCTATCTTTGGATCCATTTTTAAAAATATTATCTTCCTGGAAAACACCAGGTGACATTTTGCATTGCTTATTCACAGCTTGCGTAAAAGAGAAGATCAGTCTCTCAGCAGGTCTCAGTGGCTGTGTCAGAGGGTCCATTGCAGCTGGAAGGTCAAAGTTGCA
This sequence comes from Bradypus variegatus, assembly GCA_004027775.1. Classification (NCBI taxonomy): domain Eukaryota; kingdom Metazoa; phylum Chordata; class Mammalia; order Pilosa; family Bradypodidae; genus Bradypus; species Bradypus variegatus. The sequence continues at coordinate 5,243 of PVKY010004762.1, forward strand.
AGTTTCTGCGTATGTAACCTCCTCAGTTGCATCAGGACAGCATCTCCAAATCAAATGCATTACAATTTCTGTGGCGAGATGTATGAATATCACCAGGAGGGATGAATAAAGATTACAAATGGCTCCACATAAGCTCAGAACAGGTTTTGCTGCCAAGTGAGTTTGGAGCTAAAATGAATTAAGAAAATGTGTTGGCTCTTTGTATTTTGGAATGACAAATAGATTGTGGCCCAATCTACAGTCAAGACCAGCTCTAGGTATCTCCAATGTTTCCAGATAGAAACAGCCTCAAGCGTCCTTTGAATCTGACCATTGCTCCAGCATGTCATTGAGGACACAGCTCTGAGAGTGCTGGGCCCAAGGGTCAGCAGCTCCGAGGACCACAGGCCCATGGGTGGCTGGCAGCCCAAACCCGAGGGTCCCAGGCTGATGGTGCAGCATTCCTGAGCAACCTGGGTTGGCAGCATAGTAGCTGCAGATTTAGACTAAGCCCTAGGATGCTGCCACCCCCCAGGAGCCCCAGAAATGGCAGGCAAGGGGCAGCAGAGACCTTCCCTGGAGATGGGGAGGCAGTGGGCAGCCAGGCAATGAAGAGGAAGACATGAGTGTGTCCTTGTCCCAATAGTGTCAACGGGGACATCACTTTCCCAGTTTGTAGCTCTATGTCATGGTTCCCTATTCAAGCCGCTGGTATCTCCACAGAAGAGACCTACACACAGAATGCCAAAGCCCTTCACGAAATGTGATTTTTCTGTTGTTTCACACATGCTCTGTGAGTCTTTCGCACTAATTTCTTTCCATTTGCCCTGACTTGATGAAGACAACCTGCCCCTTCCCTGTGAAGCTGGGTGTGCGAGAGGACAGCGATGCGTTTTCTTTGCCGTGACAGTACTGCCGTCCTCTTGCTGGGCCGCCCACACTTGCACTGGTACCCAAATTAAACTATTCCCTTCCAGCATCCGCAACTATCCTGTGACCTCACATCTGAACTTCTTGTCTACCATGTCAGGAAAGGGAACAAGAATTGCTGTCAGCTTCCCTTGGCCAATAAAATATTCTTGTCTCCCTTCTTCCCTTTTCTTTAGAAAGGGCCAATATTGAATAATGGAAATAGAACTGGCAGATAAAGAGCGGACTGGGAGCTAGCTATATTGGTTTGAGTATCTTCTGGAGGTATGTGAAATACAATTTTTAATTTAGAGCCAGTAATTTTTGCAGAAACCAGAGCATGCAAATATATCCTTGGTTCTTAACGCTTCCAGACATCTGTCCAGTTTAAGAACCAAGCTGCAAAATGTCACTTTCTGTACACAGAGCCATTCTTCAACTAGAAAACTGTTTTAAAATAAAAATTGGTAATGCTAAAAATTTTTCATTAATCAGTGGCAGATTTGAGAAGTCATATTCCTAGGCTAAAATACTTATAAGTAGAAATAAAGTTTAAGCAGAGCAACAGTATATAAAAATATACACTTTTTTAGGGTATATATTTGATCCTTTGGTGTTTGGCAAAAGTTACAATGACTTAGCTAGAATTGGCTTGGGGATAGCTTAAGTTGATGTAATCTGTATCTCCAGCTTCCACAGCCTATTGCAAACTCTGCCAGGGAGATGACCTTTCCCCTAAATTCCAAAGTTGATGGCATTAGTGGTGCACCATTTTCCTAGAGGTCTCTGAACTGACACAACTGCAGCAAGACGTACAAAGCCAGGGAAGACAGCTGCATTCACTATGGACCCAACAGACGCAACCCCCCCATGTCTGATGGTTTGTCTAGAGCCAGTACCAGAAGGCCCAAGAAAGAGAGGCTGTGTGTGTGCACACGTGCGTGTGTCCATGCATGCAACGCTAGTTAACATGGAGTAACACGCTGGTCCAGTGAGAATGTGTGGAACTGTCATCAAGGTCAAGGTGTGTGGTTCAGTGACTTGGCAACACTTCAATCTGCTAGAAAGGCAGCAGCGTGCAACCACCCCACCCCACCTTGACAGCATGCAACCACCCCCCACCCCACCTTGACAGCGTACAACCACCTCCTGTCCCATCTTCATGCTACAGGAACTCACTTTCTCATTCTTTTATTTTTATTAGACTTTTTACTTTGGAATATTTTAGAATTACAGAAAAGTTATATTATACAGGAAGTTCTTGAATACCCCTCGCCCAGCTTCCCCTAATGACAATTTGTTGTGTAACGGCGGTACCTTGTCAGAACTAAGGAATTAACATTGGCACATTACTCTTTACTAAACTCCAGGCATGATTTGGAATTCACCAGATTTTCAATAATGCCCTTTTCTTTTCCAGGATCCCACATTGCATTTTGGATTTGTTTTAAAATCTAGAACTCTTTATGCATTCAATGAATACATTTGTAGCATGTGATTTCCAGGCCATTAGCCTGTAAAAGGAGGATTGCAGATCCATATATGAGTCCTTCTCGTTAGCTAGCCAATCAGCACTGTCTCACTTTGATCCCCATTTGGGCGATGCAGAAGCTGGCGGCCTCTCCCCCTTGGCGGGAGGACGAGCAGCAGAGCTTCTGTCTGCTTCACCTCCACCGTGTCAGACCCACGTGCCAGCTCAGGAGACAGATGCCTCTGGCCTCGTTGCAGAAACGATCATGCGTCATCGCAGGCCTCCTCGGAGCCACAGCTGGCAAGGAGATTACGCTCTGGCTGCATCCCTGGGTGGGGGGACGGCCGGCAGCAGATGCAGGGGCCGAGCAGGGGGAATCCCAGAACCCACCCCCGGTGGCCTCACCAGGCCTGGACTGCAACACCAAGCTGGGGGGCTGGGCAGTCCGAGGATGGTCAGGCCCACCAGGAAGAGCTGGCCCGAGCTCCCACACCAGGACTGGGGACACTCCTCCAGGATCAAGCCAGGAACACTGCCTGTGGGCAGGCGAGCTCCCCGTTTCAATTAGAAAACGGAGTGTGTGGTGTCCAGGGTCCTTCGCAGAGGACTGCATACTCATGATTTTTCTTGCTGTTGATGCAGGTGGCATGTCCCTAAGCACAGCTCAGTGACGGCGAGGCTGTCCTGCAGGATGTCCAGCAGAGGTGAGGGTCCTGGAAGCTGCCCGTTCCAGCTCTCCTGGCTGTCCACTGTCCCCGCTCAATCCTTCAGTGTCACCACTTCCCCTGTGTAGAAGATGGGTGCGCCAGCTGGAATATGTTATGTCCCCCACAAAGCCATGATCTTTTAATGCAATCTTGTTGGGTGGAAATTTTGATTGTTTCCATGGAGATGTGACTCACCCAAGTGTGGGTAATACATTTGATTAGATTATTTCCATGGACGTGCTACCCTGCCCACTTAGTGTGGGTCTTGATTAAATCACTGGAGCCCTATAAGAGCTCAGACAGAAGGAGCTCAGTGCTGCAGCTGAGAGAGATATTTTGGAGACAGCCCTTGAAAGCAGGCTTTTGCCAGCCCAGGATTTGCCTGGAAGAAAGTAAGAGAACACCCCAGATGCTTAGAGAGGAACGCCCTGGGAGAAAGCCATTTTGAAACCAGAACCCCAGAGCAGACGCCAGCCACGTGCCTTCCCAGCTGACAGGTGTTCTGGAAGCCACGGGCCTTTCTTCGGTGAAGGTGTCCTCTTGTTGATGCCATAGTCTGGACACCTTTTGGCCTTAGGACTGTAACTTTGTAAACAAATACACCCCCTTTCATAAAAGCCAATCCATTTCTGGTACTTTGCACAATGGCAGCCTCAGCAAACTGGAACTACGGGTGGGGATCGTGTTCCGTCGTCCGTTTGTTCCTTCATCCATGTGTTCAATAAACCTCACAGAGCTGCCTACCCAGCACCAGGCACAATGCGAGGACTGCAGGCAGCCAGGGCTGGCGCCACGTCGCCCTGCCCTCGTGGGGCTTGCGCTTTACGGTGAGGAGGTAGACAGCGGATGGACGGCTGTTGTAGAAGACAGCGCTAATTCCCATGGTGGAGGGACATGCTGGCGGTGGTAGCTCCTGGCAGGGGCACGGGGCCAGTGACAAGGAGCAGCAGGGTTCCCAGGAGGAGCCGAGATGCGGCTACAGCGGCAGACCCCAAGTCAGGCCCCGTCTGGGTCTGTGCCGGGCACCTGGGGGCCTGGGCCCACGTCAAAGGCGATCCGCTCAGAATTCGCAGGAAGGTCCCGGGGCTGCGCTGGCCCCACTCTTTGCAGGATGGCAGTTTTCCACTTTAGAGAGTGAGCAGAAAGCGTGAGGGGAAGGTCACTGGTGATCTCAGCAAATGAGTAGTTCGGGCTACTAAGTTACTAACAAAAATACATGCAAATGTGCTCAGAAAAGCCATCTCCCAGGGGGCTGGTCGAGGCCATGGGCAGCGGCGTCCCCCTCCCCTCTCACCCAAAGCCCTCGGTGCCAATTCCCTCTGCAGCCCCGTGCTCCCCTCACCGGCCGCCTCTCAGCCACCTCCACCTGTGCCCGCTCTTTCTCTCCTTCCACCTGCTTTAGCTCCACGGTGATTTAGTGTGTTGGATGTTTTCAAGTTTCCTTTACCTGCCAAGGGCAGGAGGAATTACATGAAGAAGTAACTCTGTCAAGTGGACCCTTATTCAGGAGCCTTTCCATTTCGGTGAGATTTGGGGCTTCGTAAGGAGACTGCCGGCGTAGGGCGATCGGTGGCAACCACCCCGGCATCCGCAGCCCACAGCCCTCACGGACGGGCTCGTCCTCGAGCTCTCCGGGGCGGACCAGACGCAGAGGCGCTCGCCACAGCCCTCGGGGAGTGACCGACGCAAGGAACAATGGTGGAAGATGAAAGCTGTGGGAGCCCTGGGTGCGGGCCTGGGTTTTTCCCATCAGTGCACAAGGGACTGTTGTTACCTTGGTTATGGCTGAAGGATTGTTGAGACACATCTTCCTCAGCTGGATTTTGGTTTGTGATTTGGACCGATGTTTTATTATAGCCTGGCTTACATCCTCATCGCGAATCCCCGAATCCGTCCCAACATCAGGAACGTGATGTGCGTTGTTTCCTCTCTGCCAACCTCCCCTCTGTGCCCGTGGGATGCCAACTTCCAGAAGAAATAGCAGGCTCCTGGCTTACCCCTTGGCTTAGTTTACCACTGCTTCATTTGCTGTGGGCTTAAACCATGGGAATCTATTGGCTTAGGATTTGAGGTAAGTACAAGTCCAAAATCAAGATATCAGCGAGGCTGGCTTTCTCCCCGAAGACTGTGGCATTTCGGTGCTGGCTACGGGTGATCCTGGGGTTTTGTATCTCTCTGCCGCCCACCATGTGGTGAGGTCTTCTCCTTTCTGGCTGCTGTGACTTCTCTTTATGAGACATTAGTAATCCAGATTCAGGCCCACCCTGATTCAGCTGGGCCACAGCTTAACTAAAAATAACATCTTCAAGAGGCCCTGTTTACACTGGGTTCTCATCCACAGGGACACAGATTAAGACTAAGCACCTGTATTTGTGGGGTACAGAGTTCAGCCTACCACATTTTCTGAGACCAGCTCTCTAGAGAAGGGGGCCCAGATGGACGGGATGGGGACAATCCTGGGCCCTGGCCCCACATGAGGACACCCTCCAGCCCTCTCTGGTGGTCTGGGGGCAGCTTCTTCAGACCCCGCCCAGCCCTTCTGGCTCTGTGTGTTTCTGGGAGCAGCAGGTTTTGGCAGGAGCAGGCACTATTTCTGGCTCAGTCCAATCAAAGCCACAAGCCCTCCAGAATTTGGCTAAGGCCAGAGGGTGAACTGGAAGTGCCCTTTGCCTTCCGCATCGGGAGGGTGTGCTGCTTCACAGAAAATAGCCAACAGCAGCGGCAAATCTGGGTTGTCGTATATATGATTAGAGCTCAAAGTATGGGTGCCATTGCCAAGTTCAGGTCATATTTTGGCCACTGCGTGTAATGAGCTTCGCCACCCCAAGCTCCATTTCTCCTTTAAGAACGGGGGCCAAGTAGCAGCCTCGGGGAGCACTCCCCCTTCTAGAACACTTAATACTTCATATCAAGGCTTCCCCAGCCCCTCTCATTGGGCCCTCACAGTCTTGCTCCAAGACCCCTTTGGTGACTTCTGACTTTGACTCATCTCCACGTAGAGAGGAGGCTGAGCTGTGGCAGTGTGTCGCCGACGGAAGGGTGACAAGCTCCCATGTGCCTTTCAGTGATGCTCTTTTCACTGGGTGGGGACAGGAGACCCAGGTCCCAGGTCCAGGCCTAACTCAGAAACCCTGAATGGGAAGAGGTGGAGGAACAGGTTCACACCCCAGCTCTGTGGCTTTGGGCTGTCCCTTCTCCTCTCAGACCCTCCGTCGCCTTTTCTGTAATACTAGGGGTGACACCCCATCACCAAGCAGATGGAGAGGATGAGGGGAGGCAGCCCCAGCCCTCCATGTCCTCCGTGCCCCTTCCGTCCCCCTTCCTTTAGGTGGGTCCTGGTGATACCAAGATTTGGAGGGCAGATCTGAGTTCTGGAGGTGAGTCTAACCACCTCCCTGGGCAGGAGCGTGAACTGTTCCCCTGTTCCCCCAGGACCTGGCCCGGAACTCGGCCCATGGTGGGGCTGGGGAAAGCCACGATATTCCCTTCACCTGCCCTCTCCTCTACCAACAGCTTGAACATACGGAAAACCTAATGCCCCTGGGGTTACAAGGCCGCACAGGGAGGCGGCCAAACGGAGGAGTGAGCTCGGAGCTGGCACCAGGGGCCCCGAGTTCAGGTTCTGACTCCACTTTGGAGTGAGACCTTAGGAAACCCCTAGGAAACCAAAATGCCTCTTGAAGCTTCCATTTACCCCGTGTGTAAGATCAGGGTGATACAGCTGCTGACAAGGAGGCCCTCAACGCCATTACCCCATCAGCCCTTTCTCTCCAAGCCCTTGCCCCTGGTGGTCCCCGCCCTCCACAACCTTATCTTACCATCTCCCAGCTGCCCTCACAGGCTCTCGGCGAAGTCCCCCACCCTCTGCCCCCACCCCCTGTGCTCCTCTATCACCCTGTACAGAAAGGAAATGCAGTATTTATTCTGTGGACTTTATTTGAAGTTCACTTCCTATCTTATTCCCTACCCTGGGTGCCTTGAGGACATGAAACATGGTATGTCCACCTCAGTTGTCCAAACTCTCAGTCAGGACAACAGTGGTCACCCAGAGGTGCTGCTTCGTCCACACCCAGAGAAGCCATCGCCCGGAAGAGCACACGTAAGCTGCAGTGGGTGAGGGAGGACCACACACAGCCGAGTTCACATCCCGGGCACCCGCCTTCCCCTCGTAGCGGAAATGAGCGTCCCTTCCTGGAAATGAACATCCCTTCCTGGAAATGAGCGTCCCTTCCTGGAAATGAGCGTCCTTTCCTGGAAATGAGCATCTCATCCTGGCCTCTGTCTCATGATGTCCAACCTCTGGTTTGCCTGTGGCCTGCCTTTGAGGAGGGGGATTTGACTAAAGCTGGCTTTTCCCTTGGGGAAGCAGAAGCCAGCACAAACGTAAGTGAATTCACAAGCCAGGGCATGTTTTTTCTGGGCTCCCAGGCCCAGACCACGTCCTGACCTCTCTGTCCAGGAAGCTTTCTCTCCAGGTGGGGGTTAGAAGCCTTCAGCCCCCACCCCTCAGACGTGCCTTTGAATATGTGGGCAGCAAAGCACAGACCCAGGGTTGAGGTTCGCAAAGGGTCCCCGCAGCTGGGGAGGGAAGGAAGACCATTTACCCCAGGCCAGTTTGGGGAGAGGGTGGGGCCCATGGTGGGCCGTGCCCCATTCATGCGTACATTCACTTGAGCATGCACACATGCACACACAGAGGCACGGGCTCCCCAGAGGGGTTCACGGCCTACGTAGGGCCCACCTGCCCACTGCTGGGGGACGGCCAGGGCCGTGGCACGTGTTCTGGTTGGTGGATGAGGCAGCGCTGCACCCAGCTCACCCAGACCACCATGAATGAGGAGTGTTCCTTATATACCCAGCTGGCGTGACCCGCCCTGACAGTGGAGGGCTGCTGGGCACAGCCGTAGGAACCAGAGAGAATTCTGGGCCCTGAGGGCTAGCGCTCTGTCTCTCGAGGTCCAGTAGGATCCTTTGCACATCAGAAGCAATTTTAAAACCCGGATTCTTCCTGTCAAACTGGAGTTAGCAAGGATCACAGGAAGATTCCCAAGCCTTGATATTTGGAATATTTCTTTTTAATTTGACTAATGGGGAACAAATTGAGATGCTGACTTAGTTCAGATCCTGACTTAGTTTTGAAGTCTGTGATATTTCATAAATTAGAACAAATAAATGGTCCCCAGCTGTTAATACCTCTTAGAAAAAGGGGTTTCTCATCTGCAACACAGGGTGCTGATAACCCCGGGTTCACGGGGTTATCTGAGGAAGATACTGTGTGAATAAGATTTAGATATAAGGGGTCAGTGCAAAGTGCCCAGTAAGTGCCAGCTACTGTTTTATCACTGTTGACAATAAGCCTCCAGCTCGCCTACATTTACTGTCCACCCAGGGGTGCAGATCATGGGACTTTATTTATGTCCTTTTATTTAAACCTTTTCCTCCCATTTTTCCATGGAGGAACATGCAACTAGGAGACAACAAGAAAATGACATAAACAGGGGGTCCAGGATTCCAGCCTGCCCACCCCTGTTCCAGAGCTCGGCTCCAGCCTCCACTTACCCTGCAGCTCACCTGGGGACACCCCGGGATCTCTCCAAGGGGCTCTGAGCAGCTGTTATGGGTGAGTTGGAGCCACTCAAAAGGTGTGTTCAAACCACAGGCCTCCGTCCCATGACTGCGACCCTATTTGGAAATAAGGTAAAATGGGATTAGTTAAAATGAAGCCAAAATGGATTAGGGTGGGTCCAGAGCCAATATGACAGGTGCCCTTAGAACAAGAGGAAGTTTGGACATTGACAGTGGGAGACAATGGTCACGTGATGCTGGGGACAGAGATGGCCACTCACGGGCTGCCGGCCACCGCCAGGAGCTAGAGGAGGTGTGGAGGGGCTCTCCTCGAGGCCCCAGGGGAGCGTGGCCCAGCTGACACTTAGAGTTTGAGCTTCTGGCTTCCAGGACTGCCTGAGAATCCATTTCTGTTGCTTTAAGCTACCCAGCTCGAGGTAATTTGTTATGAGGACCCCAGGAAACTCATACTGAAGCAAAGGGGGAGTCAGAGCTGCTCTGCTCCTCCTCCCAGAAATCAGAAATAAGGGAAAATGAGCCCCAAATCACTGATCGTGCACACTGAGCTGCTTTTTAAGTTTCTAAAATTAGAAAATGTGAAAAGGCAAGTTACAAGCTGGGAGAAATTATTCACTGAGCTGACAAAGGATCGAAATCAAGAGCATATTCATAAACCTCACAAATCCATGAGAAAAACAAACCACCCAAAAAAATAAATAGGCAAAGCAGACATTTAGCAGACACAGATTTGCATATGGCAAGAAGTGAATGAGGGCACATTTTGCAAACCACAACCACAGTGAAATAACGTTTACTCCCCGCTGATGGCAGAAATGTAAAACATTGGAGAAGACGCAGACCCAGTGGTTCATTTTTACTTTGCTGGTAGAAGTGCAAATTGGTACAACCACTTCAGAAAACAGTAAAAAAGTGTCTCCTAAAAGTGAAGACACATACCCTGTGATCTGCACTTCCAGTGCTCAGTAGATATGGAAGAGAAATTCTTGAAACTTTGGGGACACATGGGCAAGACTGTCATCGCCATATCTCTCTTCATGACCACAGCCCAAAGGTCCCCCCAGAGAAGAGCAGGGGAACAAAGAGGGGTACAGACAAGGAACAAAATAGTATACAGCAGCCAGCTTGAAAACAATAGAAGCAGGAAAATATATCTATGAATGTGTAGCATATAGTCATAAATTAAATAAATGAACTCCAAAGTTCCATTCAACATCATATCCTTTATCATGAATATTTTTAAATGAAAAAAAAATATGTTTTAGGTATATCTGTAGATGTGTTAAGTCTATGTGAAATGGCAGGCATTTTGCATGTTTAGTTCTTCAATATGTAGTCAACATCTCTTTATACTAATTTATCCCTGTTAAAGAAACTGGTGCTTTCTGTTCCTTGACTCAACCCAGACTAATATCAATGTTTCTTAAATTATTTTCAAAACTAGAAAATATATACTATGGATAAATATAAGCAGAGATTAAACAAAGGAATTCATGCTGATGAGTCAAAGCCACAGAGCCCATGTCTTTGCCCTGGGTTTGGGTGTTGCATCTGAATTTCTTTGGCAACAACTTTTGGACCAAGTAGAATTTAGTTGATTTCAGACTGAGTAATCCATGACTAGAGGTGCACATTTCAAGTGGATGCTCAGTGAGAAAGACAGCACAGATTCTCAAACAAAGCCCCAGCCTGCTGTTTCCCAAACTGTCTTTGCCAGTTTGGATGTATTATGTCCCCCAAAACATCGTGTTCTTTGATGTAATCTTGTGGGGGAAGACGTTATTAGTGCTGATTAGATTGTAAGTCTTTGACTGATTCCATGGAGATGTGACTCACCCAACTGTGGGTGATGACTCTGATTGGGCAATTTCCATGGAGGTGAGGCCCCGGCCATTCAGCGTGGGCCTTGATTAGTTCACTGGAGCACTATATAAGCTCAGACAGAAGGAGCGAGCTTGCTACTGCCAAGAGGGACACTGAAGAATGCACAGGAGCTGAGAGAGGAACTGCAGTTTATAGAGACATTTTGGAGATGGCCTTTGGAAGCAGACTTTTGCTCCAGAGAAGTTAAGAGAGGACAAATGCCCCAAGAGCAACTGAGAGTGACATTTTGGAGACAAGCTAAATCCTAGAGAGTAATGTCCTGGGAGAAAGCCATTTTGAAGCTAGAAGTCTGGAGCAGACACCAGCCACGTGCCTTCCCAGCTAACAGAGGTTTTCTGGTCACCATTGGCCATCCTCCAGTGAAGGTACCCGATTGCTGAAGCCTTACCTTGGACACTTTATGGCCTTAGGACTGTAACTGTGTAACCAAATAAACCTCCTTTTATAAAAGCCAATCCATCTCTGCTGTTTTGCATTCCAGCAGCATTAGCAAACCAGAACACTGCCTGACCCTTGAAAATCATCTGGGGCATTTGCTGGGCAAGCATAAGTCCTGGCTCTTACCTGGATATCTCTGCAGTGGGTTTGAGGCCTCCACCGGCTCTCACACAATGCTTGAGGCCGAGCGCAGTGCCTGATTTCCATGCTTGTGACGAGTCAGAGGTGAAGAGACAAACAGGACCTCTCAGTGCACCAACTGGACAGAGAAACAGTATTCCCCGACAGTGAGAGAAAATAAATGAAAACACCATGATAATGCTTTGCACCATTTCCCGTGATTCCAGAAGGGATGCAGCATTTATGAGTTGGCAAATCCATCCATTACAGAGAAACCTTTTCAACTGAGAGGAAGAAAATTTTCCCAGCCCCTACTGAAAATTAGGTGCCACAGAGGCACATTCCATGCATCAACTCCTCCAATTTTCTCAGCAACTCTTCAGGGTGGTTAATATTAGCACCATTTGACAGAGGGTAGAAAATAAGGCTCAGATAATTTGGACAACTTGTCTAAGGTTGTTAGAGACAGAGCTGGGATGCAAACCTAGTTGTTTGCTTAAATCCCTACACTCTCTCTCACATATACACACATACACACAAGGACACTGCATGCTTGTGCTCACTCATGCACACACATGTACACAGCTGGGGAGAGGCAGGGTGTTCTGATCGAGACAGCACATGGGTGTTAGTGTCGGACACACCTAAATGGGCTTCCAGCTCTTCCACTCACGTGCTGGGTGAGCTGGGGTGGCTTTATTGACTCCTGAACCTCAACTCCTTCAGCCGTGAAATGGGGACGCTATTGCCCACCTTACCAGTTTTGTGGTTGGCGGTGTTTGTTTATCTGATTCTGATCTTAAAGCTGCCTGTTTAAATTTCCTAGGGCTTACAGAAAAAGCAAAATGTTTTTGTTTTTGTTTTTGTTTATTTTCTTAGGACTAGATACTGTAGTGAGTATGGGTGTTAATTAAAACCAAACAATAAAAGATAATATGAGTCAACTATCATCCAATCACCCTGGACTTAGCCCAGCCTGGGTTGATTTTTGAGTTGCTTGACTTTTATTTTGTTTAGCTTTTGAAACTTACCCATTTTTTGGCTCTTACTCATATAGGCAATAAGAAAATAGATCAAGAGCTGTTTGGAGACAGACTCTAAGTTGATCTCACCCAATCCCCAACCGGACTCCACAGTATCTAAATTCTAAATATTGGCTTTAGAGTTCATTCATTCACTCATTCATCCATCCATTTATCCATCCATCCATCCATCCATCCATTCATCCATCTGTCCATCCATCCATTCATCCATCTGTCCATCCATCCATTCATCCATCCACCTGTTCACTCATCCACCTATCCATCCTTTCATTTATCCATCTATCCATCCATCCATCCATCCACTCATCTATTCATTTATTCATCCACTCAACACATCTGGGCACCTCCTACTGGCCAGGCACTGTGTACTGGGAATCCTGAGATCAGAGAGTCTGCCTTCAAGATGCCCCGAGGGAGAGAGAGATAGACGTATGACAGAAGCAGCATAACACCTGTGCCATGAGGGTAATGCACAGGGCCCTGTGGGTGCAGACTGAGGGCCAACTCACCTGGCTCTTCCTATCAAAGATGACTTGAAGTAGCTGAAGGAGCCTGTGGGTTATGGGAGGCAACTGTGGTGAGCCTCACTAATCAGAAAAGAGGGAAAATGGGTGGGTAAGAAGCCCTGGGGCAGGCTAAGAAGAGCAAGCCTCCAGCTTAGGGGCTGAAGTTTGTCCTGCCCCCTCCTGTTTGGGGCATTGGGGCCTGGGAGGGTTTTAGCCTGAAGGAGCACACACTGCCAGGGGAGAGAAACCACTGAGGGACAGTTAGCTCAAACTTCCTACTACTCATGGCTCTGTGGTCTCTTTTTCTCCCTCCCTCTCTCTCTCTCTCTCATATTTCTCTCTCTCTCTCTCTCTCTCTTACAATTTCTTCAGACAAACAAAAAAACCTAAATACACCAAAAACTTTCCAATATAACCATAATCATGATGACTGATATTACTGAGAGCTAATTATCCAGACCCTGTGTTAAGCACTTGACAAATAAGAAACAAAGCTGAGAGAGGTTAAATTACTTGACCAAATTATTCAGCTGTGACGTGCCAGGCCAGGCCCCATCTATTGCCTGACTCCAGAGCCCATGCTCCAAAATACACTCTGTGGACTATTTTTGGTGGTCACATGGAAGATGTTCTCCCAGAAACCCAAGAACGGTCACTGAGAACCAGCTCTGGCCAATCCCGGAGGAACTGGGAAGCCGTAGGAGGCCCAGTTTCATGTCCCACGATAGGAGGCCATATCGTGATGCACTCAGCTCTTGGTGAGGGAGCTGTGCAC
>PVKY010004763.1:0-18644 GCA_004027775.1 Bradypus variegatus
TGTTTGTATGGGAGTGTTTGAGTGCACTTGCTCACACATGCACATATATAAACACATACAGAGAGAGAGAAAATGATCAAGCAAATGGTGTAAAATGTTAATAGGTAAATCTGGGTAAGGGGCAGAGCAATGCCCTTTGTACTATTTTATTTTTGCAACTCTTTGAAAAGTTTAAAATTATTTCCAAATAAAAAGTGGGAAAAAAAAAAAGCTTCAACGGAGGATTGTGCCCCATTTGGAGAATACTCTCCTCCCCCACCTTTCCTATGATCCCAATTCTGATTCAGCCCACCCCATGTCCCCCTCCCCTGTACCTGGTATAAGACATCTTGTGTCTCCAGTGAGACCATGAGCATCTAGGGGTTGAGCTCAGATTTACCATCCTGGTCCTGGGCTCAAAGCACTGCACGTGGAATCAGTACCTGATCATCACAGGCTTCGCCTCTTCCAGGGAGCCTTCCCTGATTCCTAGGTGGGGTCAGGTACATCCTTGAGCCTCCCACAACCTCCAATCACTCTTGAGGCATTCTGTTTTACTCATGTGTCTCCCGCTTGATGGAGAACCCTATAAGGGCAGGTCCTGCCACCCAGAAGTTGCTCAATAAATACTAGTTGAGTGAAAAAGCAGCAGCCTTCTTGCCTTCCAAAAGGCCTTTGAACATTTGCAAATGCTGCTCCCTCTTCCTGGAACACTTTTTCCCTTCCCTTTCCCCTGCCCTGGCTCCTATTCATCCCAGAGTCTCAGTTTCATTCTAACTTCTTTTCTGACTTCCCCAAGTCTGGGTCAGATTTTCTTCCATGCTCCCTCGGCACCCTACACTTCTCCATCCTCAACCTATTTATCTTCTTATTTATTTGTCTTCCCCATCAGACCATAAAGCTCCAAGGCAAGTCCTTGTTGTATTTCCTGGCACTGTGTCTTGCATACAGTAGTTGCTCAATAAATACTTGCTGAATGGATGGATGGATGGATGAATGGACGGAAAGATCATGAAAGATGGAGCAGCTGGACCGTTCTTCTGGTCATCAGCAGAGGGCAGCACACCCCAACCAAACCACCCCACTCGGGTAGACCCTTCAGACCTGCGATCCCTCCTCCCCACTCCCGCCCAGTGACTCAGAGGGGAGGGCAGACCACAGAGGGGATGCAGCGCCCACGCGCACCCCAGCAGCCCCAGGAGCGGTTCCGGGCAGGAAGGGGCCGCTGGCGCGGGCCTGGCACATACCCAGCATGCCGATGCCCAGCATGAAAGCGTCCATCCCGTAGGGCATGACTCGGGACCTCCCCCGGGCCGAGCCCGTCGGCGACATCACCTCTTTGGGCTGAGCTTTCTTACATTCCACCTGCAAGGAGACCTGGCAGTCAGTCCCTCCCACTCTCTGGAAGTCCCATTTGTTATGAATTTAACGGCTACTGTGGATGGAGCGCTCACTATGTGCTAGGAGCTATGTAAACAGCTTTGCTTGCAATATTTCATCGAATGCTTACATTAATCGTGTGATGACAGAGCTACTGTCACCCCCATTTTTCAGAAAAGGAAACTGAGGCTCAGAGAGGATAAGTCATCTGTACCCAATAACTAGACTAGTAAGGGATGGAGTCAGGATTTTAACCCAGATCTCTCAGACCCCACCAGCCAGGCTTTTCAACCCCCATGTGACATTGCCTCCCTGTGTAGACTTCCAGGGAGTAGGGGAACGGGCTCTGCCCCTCTGCTTGTGTGGCCTCTGCCCAGCTCCAGAACCTCCAGCTTTCCCAGCTGGTTCAGCCCGGGCACACACACACCCCTCGCCCCCAGTCCCTCTCTGCCTCCACCCCGATTCAATCCCAGCTCACCATTTTGTTGTTGATTTCATGGAAGTGGATTTCGCACACTTTCTCCACGATGTCCTCGCTCTCAAATGTGACAAACCCAAACCCTAGGGGGAGGACAAGGGGCAAAGGCAGGGTCAGAACCAGGGTTCATGGTCAAAATCCAGCCTCAAGTCATACCATCCCTCCTCTCTTGGAGAACTAATGAACGGTTCCTGCCCACAGTCTGGGAGGCTCGCAACTATCACTGAAACAGGGTTTCTAGCCCTAAAATTATGGGTGAGAAAACGGAGGCTCAGCAAAGTGAAGTGACTTGCCTAAGGACACACAAGTTAGAAAGTGGCCAAGTTGTGATGGGAATGCTCTCAATGCCTTTTCTTTTCCTCAAGTGCTTTCCAAAGAGGGAGGAAAGAACATATACTAACACTTCTTTAAACTTGCACAAAGGTGTACACACCCAAACACACATGTGTACACAGCCACATACATATATGACATAAGGTATGCATAAGCACACACACACACTCCCCAGGTATGCATAGATCACACACATACTTGCTGGAGCTCAGAGGCCCCCAACATGTGCAAATTACCCTGATATACAAGACATACAGATATTCAGACCCAGACACCCTGGCATGCACAAATATAAACAAACACCCCTGCACATGCCCCACTCCCAGAAAAGGCTAAAAGTCCCAAAGCCCTGAAGCAACTGGAGAAACAACCCTGCCTCCTCCTGGGTGTGCCCCAGGGACTTCTCAGAAGGCAAGGCCCTTGGGAGGAAAATAACCTGGCAGGGCACACACCGTGGCCCAGAAGCTCCAGGTTCAGGGGCAAGGGGAAGGGGGCGGAGCAGACTGCCTGGGGCTTTGGAGTCGGACAGACCCTAGGGCGGCCTGGCCTAAACTCTGGTTATCAGGGACAAGGTAAGCCCCAGCAGACACCACGCTAGGGCAGACACTGGGCTGGGGCGGGGGCAGAGGGCTCAGTTGGGGAGAAGGGGGGGCCAGCTCCTCTGTTCCTCTCCGGTGTCTGTAACTCAGCAAGTTTCTAGCACAGGAAATGGGCAGGACAAAAGCCTTCTGTAAGGCCAGGCCCGGGAGAGGACGCAGATTCTTGGGGATAGGATGTCAGGAGGCAAGATGAAAGGGCAGCTGTGACCTGCAGCCCCCTGGCTGACCACACGCCCCCCCTGGCCTGGGAAGGGGGAGGGGGCAGGGGCCACACTCACCTCTGTGCCGGTTGGTGGTTTTGTCAAACATCAGCATGGCATCATCCACCTGAAACAGAGCCTGCCATGGAGGACCCAACAGATGCCAAGGATGCTGCTATCTCAGGAGCAGTGGCTCCCACACCCATTCCCCTTGAATCCAGTCCAGGCTTTACCCTAAGCCTGCTCCCCACACAGGGGACAACTTTCCATCCTTCAGCCACCTCCACTCCTAGGCAGCCTCGCATTCAACCACTAACTTCTCAACGGACTGGCTCCGTGCATTAAGCTCCTACCATGTGCCTGGCACTTTGTCCCAGACACTTTATGAGCATATTCTCCCAACATTCCCTGCATGCTAAGAACCCCATTTTGTAGAGAAAGAAAATGAGTTCAGAGAGGTGATGTCGCTTGCCCAAAATCACACAGCAAGTCCTAGACCAAGCTGGGAAGGAGGAGGCATGGAGCTGGTACTAAAGGAGGAAGTATGGGAGCAGGGTATGAGAGAGATGGGAAGCAAAAGACCAGGCAAACAGCAGCCACTGCAGCCAGACTCAACTCCCCTCTCCCAGTACGGATCTTTTCCTCTAATTGAGGTTTCCTTCTGCTAGAGGCTGTAAT
Organism: Bradypus variegatus; assembly: GCA_004027775.1. Taxonomy (NCBI): domain Eukaryota; kingdom Metazoa; phylum Chordata; class Mammalia; order Pilosa; family Bradypodidae; genus Bradypus; species Bradypus variegatus. The sequence continues at coordinate 3,648 of PVKY010004763.1, forward strand.
TAAAGCAAGTCAAGTTCAGCGGCTGGGCTGTTTGCCTCCCACTGACTGGGGGAGGGGAAAGGGGCCAAAGAGGCGGGGAGATCTAGCTTAGCCACCCTCTCTGGAACCCCAGTCTTCTCTTCCTGCTACTGCCTCAAGGCATTCCCTTGGATATATGGAAATCTGAAGATGAAGACCTCAGCTTCTCTCTCGCAGTCCCACCTCCTTCTCTGTCTTCATATGGGTGCCTCCTCCTTGTCTGTTTAATTCTTCCACCAAAGTCAGATATCTCTTGGAGTTAAACTAAGGTCTGATTCACCCTCCCCCAAATGACCAGCACTCAAAGGATGAAGGAAAACTTTCTGGGACATGGGGCACAGATTTTTCTTCCCCCACTCTCTTTCCTTCTCTTTCCAGGCCCTGTCTGCCTCTAAGGGCCCTCCCCTGCCTCATTAAAGAGGAAGGGGAAGACCTTGAACTAGAGCTGTCCTCCAGCTCTCCTTAGACAGCAGGCTTCACCTGGCCTCCGGCTCCCACTGGGAAAACAGGACCCCACTGAGTCAGGAGGCGGCTGGGTCCCTGGAGAATCTCCCTCCCCAAGGGGCTTTCTGTCCTAGGAACTTGCAGCAGAGGGCCAGCCTCACTCCTATTCCTATAGATCCATTCTGACCCCAAATCAGCTACATTGCCCAAACTGGGTAGACATTCCAGGCTCAGCACATCTTCCCCTCCCCCCTCACGTCACCAATGGAAAACAGAATCCCAGAAAGGAGGTTTGTGCTAAAAGCACGGGATATGAGTAGGTCAGTGCTGAGCTGGAATCCTGGATCCTGTATTTGTAGGCTGGGTAACCTTGGTCAAGTGGCTTTAGGTCTCCATGACTTTTGCTCCTTATCTGTAAAATGAGCGTAAGTGTCCACATTACAGGAAGAAGTTAAATGAGATAGAGCATTTAATGCTCTTAACTCACAGTTCCAGGGATGCAGTAAGGGCTCAAATAAATAGTGGCCATTATCATTATCTTTATTATGGAGACTCTTGCCCACAGTCACATGGGGGATAGTGGCCAAGCTAGAGAGCAGCTGGAAAATGCTGGTTTTGTAGGTTCCACGAGGGCAGTGCCTATGTAAATGACCACCAACCTAGTGAGCATCTTGACTGGTAAGAAGTGCCCAATAATTATTTGTTGAATGAGTGAATGAATAAATGAATGAAGGGACGCACCAGCCACACCCTCCTCCCTAATCCTGCTGCTCTGAGTCTCTGTATGACCTACAAAATGATTCAACCCAAATCTGAGGAGCTTCCCTCCTTCCTCCCCACAACCTTCCCACTCCAGCATCCCAGGCCCCCCAGACCTTCACCTGGGCCTTGGCTAGCAGGTCTGAGTGGTATGGTGAGGGCTGAGGCCAGAGCAGGGGGCAAGGACAGTGACGGGGGGTCCAGGGTTCCCCTACCCGTATCCCCCTCCCTGGGGCCGGCTGAGGGGAGGGAGGCTCCCCGCGCAGTGTCCTTAATAGGCTTTGGTCTCCATGGGAACCCGGGGGCGGGGGGCTCGGGCAGGGGGGGGAGGGGAGGCGGCCTCGGCCTGCTGACCAGTGGGAGCCGCCAAGTTCGGCGGCCGCTAAGCCTGAGTGGCAGCCATGGCGGCTGACCATTGTTTCCCCCCCTCGGCGGCGGCGGCCCCTCGGTCCGGGGCGAGGGTTGGCGAGGGGAGTGGGGTGGGGTGGGGGTCCCGCCGCGGGGCCCTTGGCATTCCCGGCTGTCCCCCTCGCTCCCTGGCAGCCTATTCTCCGGCTCCCCCTGGCCTCCCCGGGCCGGTTTCACATGCCAACGCCGATTTAGGCCCGAACAAAAGACGCGGCCGCTGACGGCTTCTCCTGGGGCCCGGTTGCCCTGGCAACGCCGGCCCCGGGGGCAGGCGGCCTCCAATCACAGCTGCTGGATCAGATTAGTGCGAGCTCTAATGCTCGGCGCTCAGACACAAAGACACCCCGCCGGAGTGGAGCGGGGCCTGCTGCTTCCCAGGGGCGGCCTTCCCTCTGGGGGCCCGGGCCCGCCCGCGACCTGCCCTCCGTCCTGCACCCAGCTCCCCGCGGAGGCGCGCCTGCAGCCCCCCCACACCGCCAGCCTCCACGGGCCGGGGGACCCCGATCCTCTCCCCTTCTACCCTGGAGACAGGAGGCTAATGGAAAACACTAGAACCTCTTTCCCAAGCCATGTTCCCCTTTGCCCTCTTCCTGAAAGGAAACTGAAAATCCTTGGTGGGAAAGTAGAGACCCAGCCTCTAACTCCTCTCACGCATGTAAGAGACTAGGGACCCCAGCCTGAAGTCACGCAGTCCTCTTTCACCTCCAGACTCATAACTGGGGCCCCTTTGCTCTCTCCTCATGGGTTCTGGAAATGCATATTGCTCACCTTTCTGGGGACCCCGTATAGTCTGGTTTCACCACACCTTCTACTTCTTCCTAACCTAAGTGGCCCAGAAATTAAAGCTCTATGTACCTCTGAGTTGAGAGTCCATTCTGGGCCTGATCAGGAATTTGGACTGATCCCTTCAGCTCCCCAAAAGCTAGGGGGTCAGTGCCACCCCCAGCCTCTGCCCCAAAGCCCCACCTGTGCGAGTAGGGTGCAACTGGGAATCATATTTATTGCCTCCTTATCATCCTCACCAGGAAGGGTGGGGGAAGGTGCAACGGCCTGTGGCCTGGACAGGTGCAAACTCCCAGGAGGCCAAGGGGTGACTGGACTGAACTGGCTACGGGAGCCTAGCCTCCCTAGGGGGAATGAAGATAAGCAAGAGAAAAACAGGGGAAGGGCAACAACAGGGACAGCTAGTGTGTGGCTTCCCCTCCCAGGGGATGTGTCCAGAGTCTGAGGCCCATAACACGCTGGAAGCCCGCACAGTAGCTTGGCCTGGCCTCACCCCCAGGAGAAGCCATCCCCCTTTTCATCATTTGCAGGACTTGGAATGACCCGGCTGGACCCCACTTGCTGCCTACCAGCTCTCTAGAGCTTTCCCAGCCCCGGGAAGTACCCCCAACAAGCACCTACAGCTTAGACCAACCTTTCCGAACTGCTCAAAATATTGCTTCACATCCTCCACTGTGGTGTTCACCGACAGCCCCCCCACAAAGATCTTCTTCGTTCGAGTCACCATCTGTTAGGGGGAGGGAATGAGAAAGTGGGCATCTGAGTCCCGTGGCCTACCACCACCAGCAGGGGCTCGAGTTCCCCTGCCAGGACGCCAGCTGACAAGCTCTCTGTGGCCCTGGCCTCTCAGAAGGCTCCCCACCCCCAACCAAGTTCTGCCTCAGATCCCCCCCCACCCACCAGGACTGTCATGGGCAGCTGTGCACCCCACACCTTGGCTGGTTCAAATCTGCCTCCCTCCTGCCACCCTCCCTGGGATCCAGAAAATGCCTTCCTTGAAGATTAGTATCGTCAAGGGGCATCAGTGGCCCAGACCCACAGCCTAACTTGAAGTACCCTGGGAGAGGCCAAAGTCCATACAGGGTCTCCTTGAATTCCACGCCAACATCTGCCTCATCAACCTCCTCCCAACCCAACCTCCGGCAGCCCTGTGGCCCCAGCCCTGTTTTAGGAAGAACACATGGTTCTAATTACCCCAGGAGCGCATGGCTAATCCGCAGCAATTCCCAGCCCCATTCTAACACTAAAGCACCTTCTGTCACCAAACTGCTTAATGGAATTAACCCAGTTCCGACCATGTGCTCCCTGGTGCGGCTTCCTTGGAATACCTGCTCCATAATTGCTTTCAGGTCCGCAGTTGACCCCTTCCAGAGATGCCCCTTTCCTGTCTTCTAAAACTTGCTCCTCTCCCTTCTCTATGGCAGAAGTGGCTCAGAATCTTAAAGCACCCTAGCTCCCACCAAGCCCCTTGCAAAGGGGGAAACTGAGGTCTCCTGGAGAAGGACTAGTCTACGACACATGGCAAGTCAATCAACTCTGGGGTCCTGGTTTCCTGTACTGTAATCAGCCTTCCCACCCACCCCCTGTGTTTAACCACATAAAAATTAAGATCTGGCTTGTTGCCCCTGGGGTCTGGAATAGAATCTTAAGCCCCTACTCTCAACCAAAAGTTCTTAATGTTATATAGCTCTACTGCCCAGGAACCCATTTTCTGCACTTCCCTGCCCCTCTCCCCAGAAAAATTTGCCCAGGCATCTGGGAAGGCAGCCAAAGCCACCTGAGCCAAAAGACAACAGATGATGGGGTATCCAGGGCACAGTGAAAGGTGGGGTTCAGTGCCAGGCTCCCGGATTCCTTCCTCTTCTGCAAGCCCAGCACACCTCAGGTTGGTGTGGTGGTAGGGGGCAGAAGTAGCTCCCTGGCCCTACTCGAACTCAGTCTCAGGGTGTTTAAGTCCATCTAGAAGTACTGGGCACCAAGGCTGTGATCCATGGGTTCAGAATTAGACTCAGGGTCCAAGTTGTACTGACTTCAAATACAGGACAATGAATGCCCTGAGGGGGGGGACCCTCCTTCTCCCAACAGTACACAGCCGCCTTCCCACAATCCACAGAGAAAGGACATCAAGAATCCCCCTCCTCCCACTCTAGGCCAGTCCAAAAAACATTCCAAACAGGGCTTCCAGGAGCATCTTCCACTGAAGGGAATGCTGGGAAACTCATGGCCCCGAGTTGCCAATGGTAACAGAGCTCCTCCCAGACACAGACACACCTACCTTAGGCTGTGCTCGCCTGGGGAAGGCCACCTTGGGGTCGATCTGAAAGAGAATGGAGAGGTGGGAGGGGCCTTGGCCATCACGCTTCAGCTCACACGGCCTTCAACCCTGAGGACCTCTCTCATCCCAGGAGACAGAGCTGACAGGACCTGCCATGAGACCACAACGGCCTCTCGTGGGAAAGTGTCGTGGTTAAGCATTTCGGCGCCAGAGTCAGACTGCTTGGGTTTGAATCCCACCTGTACTGTTTCCTAGCTGAGAGAACTTGGGCCAGTGACTTAATCTCTCTGAGCCTCAGGTCCCAGCTCACCTGCAAAATGGGCAAATAAAAACATCTACCTCAACGGGTCGTCCGGGGATTATTTGAAAAATACGCTCACAAAGCATTTGGTATGATTTCTGGCTCACAGCAAGAACTCAGAAAAATACTACCCCACATCGAACATTGCAAGCAAACAGCTCCCAATAATGCAGCTGGGCTTGGGGTGAACCAGCGCGCAGACTTTGGTGGTGACATGAAAGAGCATGGGACTTGGATTCAGAGACATCAGGCCCCTGGCCAAGTCTGTGATCTTATTAACTAGCTTGACCCCTCTGGGCCTCAGTTCCCTCATCTGCAAAATGGGAACAAACACCCGTGCTTTTCCGAGGGGGAGCTGTGGGGAATCAAATGAGATAACATGGGTGACAGCGACCCTTTGTGCACTACCCTTCGCTGCACAAACAAAAGTGCTATTACCAGCAGTCCACCTTTGCCCTGGCTGTGAACACCAGAGGGAAAAATCCAGATGCACCTGACTCCAGGGGATAGGGAAAGAGTCTACATGAGAAAATCCTTGTAGCTGTTACATTTAGGTATTCTTGGATACTACGATACCCATACTGACAAGCAGCGAAAGCCAGGGCATAAATAAGACACTTTTCAATGCAGGACCTATGAGGCTGGGTCATTAGAAGTTTCTTGCCACCCACATGGGTGGACATCATTCAGAATTTCACCAGCCAATTGCATGGAAGATCTATCTTTTCCCAAAGTTCCTTCTGTTCAAAACTCAGCCTCGTTCTAGGGAACTGCTTCTGGCTCCTCTCTCTGCCTGAAAGGCATGAACTTGCCTCCTACAGCCTCCCCCTTTGGAATCCGCACACAAAGACAGAACCTCCAAGATCCATGATAGGGTAACCTCTCCTCTTCCCCAAAGTCCAAACAGGTTCCAGGGAAAATCACAGCTGCCCATTTTCCCTAACCAAAATTGTGATCTTGTACCTCCTACAGATGTTTTCATCCTATTTCTCCCAGAAGCAACCTCAAACAGACTCCCCAAACACAGACCCTGACGGGCTCTCCCATAGAGAGGGAACCCAAGATCCACACACACACACTGAATCCCTGAAACTCCCCCACCTCCACTCTGACTCACAGCTGGCAACATAAATAAACTCAACAAGTAAATAAAAGGTGAAAGTCAGAACCCAAAATAGACTCCCCACAGTAAACCTCCCTCCCGCCCCCTTCCCCAGGCCAGAGGAGGAGAAACGCAGACAAAGCCCTTTCCCTTTTGGAGTCTCCTAAGGAAGCCCATTTCACCCTCCTCTCTCCCTTCTCTGTCTTCCCCTTTATCAGTCTTCCACTCCTCTGCCCCCAGCTCCTGCTCCTAAATCTTAGCTTCCTGAGCACTGCAGAAGCCATCAGTGCATTCTGAGGACAGGGGATGGTAGGAGAACAGGCAGCTTGATGGCAGATAATCGCCAAAAACAATAGGCCACTGTCTCTCCATTCCCAGCCTGGGTCACTCAGGCTGAGCCAAGAAGCTCCTTTCAGGGCTGGTGAAGTTGAGTCCTGGCCTCATTTGCTCATTACTGGGAGCCATTGGACAGAGATAACAGGAGCCAGGGACAGGCGGTAATTTAACAAATTCTTGGGCACAACCAGCTATTGTTGCAGGTAAACAGGAGCCAATGACTGACCCGAGCAGAGAGGCCAGGGGCCAGGGGAGTGTGGAGAGAGGAGAGCAGACTGTACCATCTCCCTGGAAGACAATCATCCCCATCAGAGCAGTAAGCCCTCCTGACTTTCTCCTTTCCCCTCTCCCCTTCAGCCGGGCCTCAGCCAGCGCCCCCTGCAGGGCCGAAGACACTGGGGAGCAGTGGGACAGCCACAAAATGTTCCAGGAGTTTGGATGCCAAACAAACAGCTTCTGCCTAAGATCTAGTCCTCGGAAGGGATCCATGAGGGCTGTTTCCAGGCAAGCTAACTCCCTTCTCATAAATCCCCTTCACGGGCAAAGCAGATCAGTGTCTTCCCCACAAAGCTCATTGACAGAAAGCAGGGGAAGAGGGAAGGGGATCCGGTGATGCTTTGCCATTGGTTTGGAATTGGGGTGGTGGCCATGCAAGGCCAAATACTAGTTAGAGTTGGACCTCTGGATGGGTCACTACAGCCCTGACTCACCCAATTTGGGCTAGGGGAGGAACCTGGCCCCACCCCAAGCTCCAAGGTTAGTGCTTATAGAGAGGGATAGTAGCTGCCTCTTCCCTCACCGGTACTGGGGGGGGGTAGCAACACTTCGCAGGCCATGGGCTTTTTCTCCTCCCTTTCCCCCCAACTCTAGTGACAAAGTTTCAGAACCCGGTAGCACTCCTATTCAGAAAACTCTCTCCTTCCTCAAGGATCCCATCCAACTGTTACCCTGGGGAGAGTCCTGACTCTCTCCTCCGGCAGCCTCCCTCTCCCAAAGGACCCCCGAAACCCCGAGGGCCACTCACTGTTTTGGAGTCGAGCTCGTGCCGCGATTGCGCCAGCACTTTATCCACCCCCGCCTGGTCCATGAAAGTGACGAAGCCGAAACCCCTGCGCGCCGTAGTGAGGGAGAGGCAGATGGTTACAAGGCAATGAGTGGCTGGTGGAGGGGGGAGAGCCGGGCGCAGGAGGAGGGGGTGAGGGGCTCACCTGGATCTCTTGGTCAGAGGGTCCCGCATCACAAGACACTCCTTCACCTCCCCGAACTGGCCGAAGTATTCGCGCAGCCCTTCTGCAACCACACACCCGCCTTCGGACCAGACCGGGCCCGGCGTCCTCCCCGCCCTCCCCCCACCCCCGCTCCCCGGTCCTTTGCCCCCGGTGACCCCGGCGTGGCCCGACCGCCCCCGCGCCAAGCTGCCCGCGCGCTCTCCACTACCTCCCGCCCCTGCCCTCGCCCGGCTCCCGTGGAGCCTCCTGGCGTCCTCCGGTGTCCCGGGAAGCCTATGGCCGAGCTGGGCTGGAGTGGGGGGGACGGCTCCGGCCGGGTTCCCGCCGCTCCGGGAGCCGCCTCACAAAAGTTTGAGCCGCAGGTGCGAGTGGAGTTGGCGCTGCCGCCGGCGGGTCCCGGGGGCCCAGCCCACCCCCCCGATGGCCCCTGAACCCCTCATCCGCTCCTCTCCACCCGCTGGGCCGGGCGCGCTCGCGGACGGCCCTGCGCTCTCGCGGTCCCCGGGCGGGGCGCGAAAGAGGGCGCGGGGGCGCCCGGGGTCAGCAGGGCGCAGGGTCGGGCTGGGCTGTCCGGTTCCGGGGCGCCGGGGGGGTTCGGGATGCCCTGCCGGGCCGGCGGGCGCTCCCGGGCTCGCTCACCCTGCGTAGTCTGCCAACTGAGTCCCCCGATGAACATCTTGCTGCGGGAAGAGGAGAGACACAAAGGGCCCGCGTGAGCGCCGGGCGCCAGGGCGCAGGGGGCGCGGGCCCGGGCCCCAGGGAGGCCCGGCCCGACCCGGATCGGCCATGTTGGCGGGGCCGGGGCGGGCGCGGGCCGGGCAGGCCGGGGCGGATCGGGCCGGGCCGTACCAGGGGTCGTGCGGCGAGTCCGGGGAGGCGAGGCCGGGCTGGGGCGCGTCAGTCTCCATCGGGAGCCGCGGGCGGCGCGGGCAGCGGAGCGGCGGCGGCGGCGGCGCTCGGCGCGGGGCAGATGAGGAGCGCGACGAAGGGGGCCGGACGGACAGGCCATGCTGCCCCCTCCCCCGACCCCGCTCGGGCGGGCGGGCGGGGACGGCCGAGGGGAGGGCCCGCCGGGGGCCGACCTGCCGGCTCCTCCCCCCGCCGCCCTGCGCGCATAAAGCCCGGCGCTCGCCCGCGCGCCCCGGCGCCCGCGGAGGTGGCGGCGCCCGGACTCTGCTCCCACCGGGATCCCGGGTCCCCGCCGGCGAGAGAGACCCCGAATCCTGGGGCAGGCGCGGGCTGGGGCGCGGCCGCACCCCACCCCCACCCCCACTCCCACCCCTGCGCGGGGGCCTGACCGCGGGAACGCCCTCCCGGAGTGAAGCACTTCCCGGTGCCTGCAAGGTAGCTCGGTTCCGGATCGGGAACCCTCCCTCCCCAATTCCTCTCTCTCAGGTCCCCACTATCCAGAATTTAAGAAACCTCAATCTTCCTGGGTCTGGAGGGAGAGAGCCCCAGTGCCCCCCAAATCCCCTCAGGTTCTCGAGTGGTGAGTATCCCTCCATTCCCCTAATCCCGAGTGAGAAGCCGCCTTCCGAGCCCCCCGTTTCCTCCGAACTTAATTTAGGGTCCCACCCGCTTAGTTCCTCTCCCAATGCCCGGCATCCCACAGCGTTCCCTGTTTGGGGAATCCTCAGTGCCTCGCGTCTGTTTTTCCCAGTCCCTCCCCAGCCCTTGATGTCCAGGGGGCGAATCCTCCTCAGCACCCCCAAATCCCTTGGCTCACAGTTGTGGACAGCTACCTCACCCTATGGTCTGTTGAATTTCAGTTCCCAGTTTGCCGTCACCCGCCACCCCAGGTGTGAGGAGACTCCCCAGTTTCTCTCTGACCCGGGTTAGGTTAAGAGTTCTTGTCAACCCCACGCGGACTCGAGTCTGGATTCGGAAGTCCGGTTCCAGATGCCCACCGCTCCCTCCCCACCGGGGCTGGGGGAGAAGGCAGTGCCTTTTGAGCCTGCCGTTTCCAGTTTAGCAGCCCAGTGGCTCAGCTGTCTCCTTTCCCCTCCGAATGACCCCTTCTTTGGCAGAGTTCTAAGCCCCTGCCCACCGGATTGGAAGGACCTAAGCCGCCTATCCACTGCTTTCGGAGTTACTTCCCTCCCTTCTGGTCTAAATTTGAGACTAGTCCCAGGGAGGCAAACGCCCTTCCTAGCCACCCTCGTCCTTTCTTAGATCCGCCACCCCCCGCCCCCACCCCACCCCCTCAATACTTTCACCCAAGGCCCCTAGGAGCCACCCCCACGCCCCCAAGTTCCTCCTTCCAGCCTGGGAACCCTGAGAAAGCACATTTGGGGACACCTTCCTCCCCACCTCTAGGTACCCATACCCAACAATTCCTCCTTTTCCTAGCTGAAACAAGCCAAGAAAGGGTGAAAGCAGCAAACCCAGGAGGCTAAAGCAGCGAACCCCACCCCACAAATCCCGATCCTAGGGGATCTCACCAGCCCCTCCCTCCCAACTCCTTCCCCACTCCTTATCTTAAATCTACCCAGAGTAATCCAGTGACAGCCTTTGATGACAATCCTTGCTGCTCACCTTAACCTCCATCCTCCATTCAACCACCATGTATTAACATGTGCAGCAGCTCTGGGCAACATAACCACGAACCCCAACCCCATCCACCACCACCAAGAACCAGAGAGCCAGTGAGCCCCACATTAATGGCTTCCTGAGGACCTTCTGGGAACACTCAGCGGGTATATCCTGCCACCCTGTGCACATAACACTAGAAACAAACTTGGCTTTTTCCTGTTCTTTCATCCTCCTACTCTGTCCCACAGTTTCCCAGCACCAAAAACAGGGCACTTCCCACCATCTCAACATAAACTAAAACACCACGTGTATCCTGGGAGAGACACAGGTGAGGGTCAGCAGGCAGCACTTCCAGTGTTCGGGGAAATGACTCTTCCTAGGTCTGAGCTTCAGGTCCCTGTGCTTAGTAAAATGGGACCGATGGGGAAGAACTGGATGGGGTATGTGGCATGTGCATGCCAAGTACACATGTGCACTGACTTGTATGATGGTGGTGTTGGGCAGGTGGCTTGGAGGATAGGAAATGGGTAAGTGTCATTCGTTTAGAGCCTGCCAAGCCTAAGAGAAGTAACTTGAGATCTGATCCATTTATTAGCATCCTCGTTCAGGAGCTGAGTGGTCCATTTCTTGTGGTCAGTACCTGGTTTGCAGTACAGTAAGGTGCACGGGGAACTGAGAGCAGTCTGCTTCCTGCAGACTCATCTCAGCCCCCTGCCCCAGTCCACATTGTTCACAGAAGGGGCAGTAAGGCCTTCTAGGGGTAGCCCTCACAGGACAGTGCAGCTGTGAATGCATGATCCTCATAGTAAATTGAGGATCTCAGTGGTATTAAGGAAAAATTATCTTTAAAGCCACTGGCCCAGACTCCAGAATTAGGAGATTAGAGGAAGCAATTCCAGCTATTTCTCTCTAATACTATGCACAAAGCATCACTCAGAGATAAAGGAATAATTTGCTTTATAGTTTTCAAAATGTCCTTTAGAAAAAGGTAGTAGGCAAATGACATTATGCCCAAGGACTGAGATGCAACTTGGCACATTCCTTCATTCCACAAATATTTATTGAACACCTGCTATGTGCCAGACACTGTCCTAGATGCTGGGGTTACAGCAGCCAGCAAAGTACAGCCAAACATGCCTACCTTTGTGAAGCTTGTTTTCTAGAAGCAGGACTCAGATAATAAACAAATAAATAAAATATATGATGTCAGTCAGATGTTGATAAATGCAATAGGAAAAGAAGGGGAATGGGGGTATGAAAGGGAATGCATGGAGGAAAGGGTGAAATGCATTTCTAAATATTTTTCAGATTGTAGAATATAACAAATATACATAGAAGTGATAACTTTCCAAGTGCAATTTAACAAATAGCAAATTTCAAAGAATATTATAGCTTACGGTTATATGATACAGTTGCAGTTATTTCTTTATTGTGAAAAATAACATATATACAAAAAGGTGATAACTTTAAAATTACAATTTAACAAGTAGCTATAGAACAAATTTCAAAGGATGCTATGGGTTACAGTTCCACCATTTCAATTCTTTCCTTCTAGCTATTCTAATGGTCCGGCAACCAAGAAAAAGAAAATTATATAGGGATTTAGTATTCATAATCCTTTGTTAAATTCCGTCTTGTCTGTTGCTGCCCCTTCCTCTAGTTTAATCACTTTCCTGATCTTCAGGGATGTCTAGGCAGTGACCACCCTTAACCTGTTCATGTTGAAAAGGTGTGTTGACCTTATGAGAAAGGGGACACAGCTACTTGATGTTTTTGAGGCTATTGCCTCTGGGTTTTGGGACTTAGCTGGCATAGGAGTTCTCTGAAGGATTTAAGTTTCTGAAGAATAAACTTAGTGAGTGAAACTTTTATAGAGTCTCAGCTAGGGATCCGGGTATACTTCAAGGTTTTCAAGACTACTGTTGACTTGGGCTTATCGTACTGTGGTCATTTGGCATTTCTAGTTGAAGCTTGCATAGGAGTAACCTCCAGGACAGCCTCCTGACTCTATTTGAATTCTCTTAGCCACCAAAAAATCTTATTTTGTTGCCTTTTTTTCCCCCTTATGGTCAAAAAGGCTCATTCCCAGAATCTGTGTCCCATGTTGCCAGGAAGACTCATTCATCTTGGGGGTCCTGTCCCACATCAGGGGGAGGGTGATGAATTTGTTTGCACAGTTAGGCTTAGAGAGAGAAAGTCCACATTTGAGCAACAAAAGAGGTTCTCTGGAGGTGACTCCTAGGCATAATCATAGGAGGCTTAGCCTCCCCTCTACAACCATAAGTTTCACCTGAGCAAGCCTCAAGATCAAGGGCTTGACTAATAATGTCGGGAGGTTCCTAGGTTCATATAGCATATGTTATGTCCACGATAATCCATCCATATCTCACATTATAGTCAGTCAGTTGTACAATCTTCATCACTCTCCATTTTAAACAATTCTCATGACCCAAAACACCTCATAGCTCTTGTCAGCCCTTAATTATTTGTCCCCAGTATTTGTGTAGTACTAGTGTGGAATTCCTATAAATATAGTCCCTAGTATGTAATAGATAGATTTTTTCCATGTATCATTCTGTTGTCAACTTTCTGTGCTAGTCATAGCTTAGAAGTATATCATGCAAGCCCCTATCTATATTTGTGGTGCTGATCTGTGGGAAACATACCTTTAAACACCCCTTTTGATCCTATTCACCTTTAATACAGCTCTGATACTTATAATCCCATTAACAAACAATCATCACCCCTAACCATTCCCATACCTTTGAATTCAAAAGGATGAATTCACCATTATTAATATGTCTGAACATATCATTTCCCCTCGCTAGGTTTTGTCTATCACTTAGTTCCCAATATTCTATATTATAAGACATTGATTTTACATTGTTCAGAGAGTTTATAGAAGTGGTGATATGCAATTTTAAATCAGTAAGGTTCTCATGGGGGGGTGATGTTTTAGTAAAAACTTGGAGATGAGGTACATTAATCTACTGTATTATCCAGAATTTTTATGTAAACAGAATGTCTGCATCTCTTGAGTGCAATGATAATTGATATTCATAATTGTAACTTTCACTGCTCTAAAACAACCTGTTGAGTACATTAAAACCCAGTTATTTTCAGCATATGTGGGGCTCTGAAAACTGCATTTTTGTAATAAGCACCTGTATCAGGTAATGCTGATGGCTGAGATGTTCCTTGGACCACTCTTGAAGAAACACTGCCCTAAAATACCCAGAAGAGTCTTCCCAACAAACAAAAATTAAAGATTAAATTACAATCTGTGTGGTTTTTATGCTGAGAATTCCCAATCTTTGAAAATGCAGCATCCAAGCGAAGCACTAGATTACTCAGAGCACCCCATTTATTGTCCATGTGGGAGAAAGGAATATTTATTATGCTCTGATTGGCAGCCATACACTTATAATCAGCCTGTTTTACGCCCTGACTTTCCTCCTCTCCTGGCTCTAATTTTCTTCTTACTTTTTCCTTCTCCCAAATTGTTGGACTCAGTGGGGAGGCTATCAGCCAGACTTATGAGGCCACTGGACTGAGAGTCAAAAAACTCATGGATTAGTCCTGGGACTACCACTCAGCTTTCTGAGCTTCATTTACTCTTAGAGTTGATGCAAGAGTTAAGTTGTATAATGTATATGAAAGTACATTTTAAAACCCTAAAGCACTATGGAAAGGTGAGGAAGCTCTGTGTTGTGCATTCCCTGATTTAGTTAATTTGGTCCAGCTCAAATTCAGTTACCTTCAAAACAGTGTGGTACCTGCATAAGGATAAACATATAGACACATAGACTAATGGAATGGAACTAAGAATCCAGAAATAAACTATGTAATAGTCAACTTATTTTTGACAAGGGCTCAACAAATGGTGTGAGACAACTTGATATCCACCTGTAAAAGAATTAAGTTGCATCCCTACCTCACACCATATAGAAAAATTAACTCAAAATGGATCAAAGACCTATATGTAAGAGTTCAAACTACAAAATACTTAGAAGACAAAATAGGGGTGAATAGATCTGCATTGGACTAAACAATAACTTCTTAGCTATGACACCAAAAGCAAAAGCCACAAAAGAAAATACATGAATTAGGCTTCATCAAAATTAAAAACTTTTGTGCTTCAAAGGACACCATCAAGAAAGTGAAAATACAACCCACAGAATAGGAGAAATTTTTGGCAAATCATTTATCTGTTAAGGGAATTGTATGTAGAATATAGTGAAGAATTAGTACAACTCAACAATAAAAAGACAGATAACTTAATTAACAAAAGGGGAAAAGAACTTGAATAGACATTTCTCCAAATAAGTTATACAAATGGCCAAAAAGCATGTGAAAAGATACTCAATATCATTAGCTATCAGGGAAATGCAAATCAAAACCGGGAGATACCATGTCACACTCCCTAGGATGTCTATAATTAAAAGATAGAAAACAAGTGTCAGTGAGGCTGTGCAGAAATTGGAACCCTCATACACCACTATAAAAACCAGTCTGGTGGTTCCTCAAAAGGTTAAAGATAGAGTTACCACATGACCCAGCAATTCCATTCCTAGGTATATTCCTGGAAGAATTGAAAAAAAGGAATTCAAACAAAACTTGTACATGAATTGTTCACAGCAGCACTATTAACAATTGCCAAAAGGTTAAAACAACTCAAATATCCATCAACTGATGAACGGATAAATAAAATTATTCATACTATGGAGTATTAGTCAGCAATAAAAATAAATGAAATGGCACATGCTCCAACATGGATGAACATTGAAAACATCATGCAAAGGGAAAGAAA
>PVKY010004764.1:0-18635 GCA_004027775.1 Bradypus variegatus
AGCAGCCTGGGGAGGAGGAGAGGCAGGAAATTCTGCTGCCTCCGGGGGCTCAGGTGAAGACCCTATGCAGAAGGGGAAGTAAAATTAAAAAACAAAAAAAAACCTTTACCTCTGTGGGAGCGGCTGGAAACAGTCCTTGGACCCAGATCCTATTTGACAGCGGTTGCCAAGGGGGCTGAGGGAGGGTGATTTTGCCCTCCAGGGGACATTGGCAGTGTCTAAAAACATTTTTAGTTGTCACAACTGGGGGAAGGGAGTGTGCTTTGGGCATCTAATAAAGACCAGGGATGCTGCTAAGTATCCTATAATGCACAGGTTAGCTCAGCTCCCTACAACAAAGAATTATCTGGCTCAAAATGTCAATTATACAATAACAACTAAATCAAATATCTAGGAATAAATTGAATGCAGGACACAAAGTATTTGTACATGGAAAACTATAAAACATTGCTGAAAGAAATCAAAGATCTTAATAAATGGAAGGACGTTCCATGTTCATGGACTGGAAGACTAAATATTGTTAAGGTGTCAATTCTACTCATAGTGATTTACAGATTCAACTCGTTCCCAATCAAAATTCCAACAGCCTTCTTTGCAGAAATGGAAAAGCCAATCATCAAATTTATACAGAAGGTTAAGGGTCCCTAAATTGCCAAAACGATCTTGAAAAGAAGAACGAAGTTGAGGATTCCCACACTTCTCAAATTTAAAACTTATTACAAAGCTGCAGTAATCGACAGTGTGGTACTGGCACAAGAACAGATATACAGACCAATAGAATAAAATTGAGAGTGAGGAAATAAACCCTCAAATGTATGGTCAATTGATTTTTGACAAGGGTGCCAAGTCCTCTTAATTGAGAAACAATACTCTCTTCATTAAATGGTGCTGGGAAAACTGGATCTCCATAAGCAAAAGAAAGACAGTGGCTCCCACTTCACACCATATACAAAAAATGACTCAAAATGAATCATCAATCTAAATTTAAGAGCTAAAACTATAAAACTCCTAGAAGAAAACATAGGGAGGCATCTTCAGGACCTTGTGTTAGGCAGTGGTTTCTTTGACTTTATACCAAAAGCACTAACAAAAAAAAAAAAAAACAAAAAAGAGACAAACTCCATGAAAATTAAAAACTTTTGTGCATCAAAAGACTTTATCATGAAAGTAAAAAGACAACCTACACAATGGGAGAAAATATTTGGAAACCACATAGCTGATAAGGGTTTATCATCCAGTATATTTGAGAACTACTACAATTCAACAACAAAAGGACAAACAACAGCAATTTTAAAATGGGCAAGAGGCTTGAATTGAATTGATATTTCTCTAAAGGGGATATACAAATGGCTAGGAAGCACATGAAAATATGCTCAACATCAGTAAGCCTTTAGGGAAGTGCACATCAAAGCCACTATCAGAAACCATTTCACATGCAGTACAATGGCTTGGGAATATAACAAATGTTGGAGACCATGGGGAGAAATAGGAACATTGTTCACTGTTAGTGGGAATGTAAAATGGTGCAGCTGCTGTGGAAAACAGTTTGACGTTCCCAAAAAGTTAAACATAGAATTACCATATGACCTGGAAATCTCACTTCTAGGCATATGACCAAAAGAATTGAAGGCAGGGATTAAAACAGATATTTGCATACTTGTTCAAACAGATACTTGTACACTTGCTCATAGTGGTATTATTCAGAATTGCCAAAAGATGGAAACAACCCAAGCGTCTGTCACCAGATAGAATGGGTAAATAAAATGGGGTCTATACATACAAGGGAATATTATTCAGCCATGAAAAAGAATGAAGTGCTGATACAAGCTACAACTTGGATGAAACCTTGAAGGCATCATGTTGACTGAAATAACAGCAAAGAAAAAACATTGTATGATCTCATGGTTATGAAATAACTAGAATATGCAAATTCATAGAGTCAGAAACTAGAATGCAGGTTACCAGGGTCTGGGGTTGGGGTAGGAAATGGGGAGTTAATGCTTAATTGGTACAGAATTACTGTTTGGGGGATGGAAGAATTTTGGTAATGGATGGTGGTGATGGTAGCACAACATTGAGAATGTAATTAACACCATTAAATTGTATATTTGAAAGTGGTTAAAATGGGAGATTTTAGGTTGTATCTATGTTACCAGCATAAAAATTTTTAAAAACCATAGAACTGTACAATACAAACAGTGATCCCTAATGTAAACTATGGACTACAGTTAATAGCATAATTTAATAATATTGTTTCATCAATTGTAAAATAGTACCACCCTAATGCAAAATGTCAGTAATAGGGAAAACTGTGTATGTGTGTTGGGGGGAAAGGGGTATATGAGAACTCTGTATTTTCTGAATGGCTTTTCTATAAACCTACAACTTCTAAAATTAAAAAAAAATATATGTGTCAATAGTGCTGATGTTGAGAAACCCTGCAATACAGGTCTCCAGCCACTGGAGGAGAGCCAGGAAACTCTTCCCCACACCAGAACGACCACAGATACGAGACCCAGTTGGCTGCCACGGGAAGGAAGGAAAAGGGTCCCACCCCCGAGATCCAGGCACACAGAGCCGGCCCAAGACAGAGCCTGGACCAGGACAAAAATACCCTCCTGACCCCTCCCCCCACCCCCCACCCTGAGGGTAGCAAGCACCAAGTAACAAGCAGCACCGGCTTCCCTTGGGGGAGGGGCGGGATGAGGAGGTGGGGCATGGAGAGATCCCCTCTGTGGCACTGGTGTACAAGGAAGGTCAAAAGCTGAGGGTGGTACAGAACATTGAGAAAACCCTGCATCATGTAGCACCCGCGCTAAGCACAAGGTAATCCTGGAGGACTATGAAGTCCGTGGTACACGAAGGTAACCATGGCAACAATACAGCCCAAACCCAACTCAATGGCTGATCAGAATGATTCTACACACACACACCACCAATGGTCTAGCAGAAGAACAGGTGGTCCATTTTCAGGAATAAAGATGCCCAACACTTAAAAAAAATGCGGTGCACAAAAAACAGGGAAAAACAAAACCCACTGTCAAAAAACAAAGTAATCAACAGACTTAGCCTCATAGATAAGTCAGATATTAAAAGCTCTAGTGGAAAACGTAGACAACATGCATGAACAATAGGGGATTTCAGCAGAGAGATGAAAGCTATAAAAATCAACTGGAAATGCTAGACATAAAAAATAGTACTAGAGATGGAGAGTGAGTTCAATGGGCTCATCAATAGACTAAACACATCTGAGGAAAGAATAAATGAATAAAAGACCACCACAATTTGCTATGAATCTTTGGACAAAGTCTTTTAATCCCTTAGAGCAAACGTTTCTCCTCAAACTGAGAGGAATAATTCTTGTCTCTGAGTAGAGGTATCTTTAAAGTTCTACAGAGATGGAAATGACAGCCCTTAGAAGCTTTTTCTAATCCCATGGTTGCTCCCTGTTTTGTTGTGGGTTTTCTTTTTTTTTCAAAATGGAAAATAACTTGATTTTTAAAATGATATATACTTCTTTTCAGAAAATATAAGGTAAAAATCACTCACAATACCACCCAGAGATAACCACTGCTAACATTTACGAAAGCAGGTTCATTCTATACAAAATGAGTGCAAACCTGCTTTTTTTTTGTTCGTTTAATAATATATCATGAACAATTCTCCATGTCAAAAAATCTAGCCTCACAGAGTCACTTTAGTGGATGCCTAGTATTTGAATAAATATCTCTACTATAGTTTATTTTTACCAGTCCTCTTTTGACTGACACTAAAGTTGCTACCATCTGTAAAATGTGAAATGTAAAATGTAAAGATGCTTCGTGATGAGCATCTTTGGACATATGTCTTTGTGCACTTATCTAGTTATTTTCTTTGGAAAACTTAAACATAAAATTGCTATATAAAAGGGTATGCATATTTCTTAGGGCTTTTGAAACAAATTGTCAAATATTTCTTCAGAAAGAGTCTCTCAATTCATACCTTGACCAGTTGGTATATGATGAGTTCGAGTTTCTTTACATCTGCACCAGCTCTAGACGTCAGGGGCATTCTTTTTATTCTTTGCCAATTTGATATATGCAAAGTAGTATCTCCCATGGTTTTAAGCTGCTCATATTTCAAATGCTGACAGGAAGAGAGTAGATGTTGCTGTCTGCATTCTCCACAGAATTTAGTTTTCTGCCAGGAGCCTTCCTTCTTGGCTAGAAATCACCCAGGGAACCAAGCCTGTAATACAAGGACTCCCAATCCCAGCATGCCTTGCAAACACATGAGGTAGATGAGGCTGGATCAAGGACACTGGGACTTTCCCCTAGGTGTTGGGGCCTCGGTCACTGAAGCTGGCAGGTCGGAGTGGAGTGGGCAGGTGAAGCTGAGTCATATGGGGCACTGGGCGTGGTTTCCTGGATCAGCTCCAGAATTGACACGCAGGTTCCAGTAACGGGTGGCTGAGCTGAGCTAATTGTTGATGGTGCTGCTGCCACAGCCCAGCCCTGCACGTAGCAGGAGGAGGAGGGGTCCGGAACAAGAATGAGAAGGTAACCCTACTAAGGGACGGCCCCCATGGTGTCAGCCACCTGGGCCAGCTGACAATGGAAAACTCACTCCCCATCTTTCCCACCGGGTCAAGGACTCCCTGAAAGCAGCTCTAATTGAATCCAACCCTACCCCAGGCATGTTTGTATGTCAACAGGGCACTTGGCAAGCTATGCTAAGGGTGGAATTTCAAGCACCTATACAACAGTGAGATACTTGGGTTGCACAGCACCTCTCAAAGCAGAACTAGTTGTGGGGTTGAGGAGAGAGGGCCAGGAAGCCAGGATTCAAATCCAGGTTTCCTAAATTTACCAGCTCTGAAAACCTGAGATGTCACAACCTCTCTAAAGCCCCAGTTTCTCATATGTAAAATGAAGAGCTCATCCTCCACTATACAGACTTCTTGGGAGGTTTACATAGTGTCTTTGGCATTCTTAGGTTCCAGCTTAGGCCTTCTACTGTTCCTGCTCTTGGCTACTGAGTCCCCTGCAGCCAGTACAGGGTCAGGCACCCAGCAAACACTCAATGAACACTCTCCGAGAGAATGAATGAATGACATATGTAAAGCACTAATTTGACAACAGAGCCTGGCTGTTCATAGGTGTTCTCAGTAAGGGGTCAGCTCAGGAGTCAGTAGTAAACTCAGGCCCTGCACAGACATGCTGTGTGATCTTGAGCAAGTCACTTTCCTTCTCTGAGCCTCAGTTACCTCATCTATAAAATGGGGCTTGTTCTCCTGGATCTAGTGTTCTGTTCTACATGTCATTGTTAAATGGTTATGTTGAGACTGATTTAGGGCACTTGATCTTCCTGAAAAGGAATGGATTAGGGGAAGAAATACACGAAGAGATGTCGCTTAAGATGAGTGAGGTTTTGCCAACTCCTGTCTTTCCTTTCTCTGCAGGGAATGAGGTATATGGAGGAACAAGACTGTGGGCATCTTTGGGAAGTCTGGGTAAATCAGCCATGCCCAGTCCAGCAAGGTCATGCAGATATTCACAGTGTCCATCGAGTGCCCGTAATATGGCAGGCACTGAACTGGGCTAAAAATGATCTTGGAGGTAGGAGCATTCAATATTTCCCAGTAAGTAGCAGGGTGTTCCCAGGGCCCTGCTGGTAGAAGGGCTGGTAAGGTTTTCACACTTGTGTACATGACTGCTCCCCACGCCCTTCATTCATTTTCTTATTGACATTCTCAACAGGCCCTCATTTTCCAGGTACGTGGGGTACGAACTGATAGGGGAGAGAGTAGATCAACCAGGATTGAAAACTCAAATGACACTGGGGTTGCACAGGTACTGGTGGTGTTCCTGGGATTGCACAGGAACTGAGATTTTATAGGGGCGGCCGTGATGGCACTCCTGCACACTGTGGTACAGTGGGAAAGCTGGCTCAATTCTGCCAGACCTTCTGCTCCTTAAAGAGAAGTCACAAATCTAGATTTTTCCATCAAAATTTTCCAAATTGTAAAATTTGGCCACCAACTCCTTTTTTTTTCCTCCCAATTTTGACATACTAATTACCTACTTCAGGATTAATGTTGAAAATGTGATCTAGTCATTTTAACTTCCATTGTAGTCAGCAAATAAGATTTTAAGTCACAAAAACATAAGTTGAGGTCTGGGCAGACCAAAAAGGGTTCAGATTTCAAACATCTCTTTCAGAGACTGACCAACTTCATGATGGTAAATATTAACATGAGCACACCAGACTGGCCTCTACAATCCCAAATTGCCCGTATTCTAATCCTGAAATCTTCATGCTAATAAAGGGAAGGACAAACAGCACCCCATTAGACAAATTTTTTACTGGATGCTTAATAAGACAATGTGTGAACCTGAGCATCAATCTAAATCTGCCATAACAGCAATCAATTTTATAATGCTTCCAGTACACTTAAAATCTATTTCAAACAACTAAACATATCAATGTTCTTTTTACAGGTTTATTAATCCTCTGGTGAAAAATCTGCACAATCACTGGTTAAGTCACTGCCCAATCTTTCCTCCTACTTTTTGCCAGCACTGACAATGAATGCCCTTTGCAGCCTTCTTGATTTTCTTCATTCTGTTCTTGCATTCCTTTCATTGTCTTCTTGAGGTCTTTTTCTTCTCACACAGGCCATGTCTTGCAAGTCTGTGTTTGGATTCATTTTTCTTTGTATAATCCAAGAAATGGTAAATCATGCCAAAGCCAGTTGTCTTGCCACCACAAAAAAAGGGGTTCTGAATCCAGATACAAAGATGACATCTGGTGTAGTTTTGTTACCTGTAGGCTGGTTTGCCCCAAGTTTCTCTCGTAGGTACTATTTCCTTCCCAGGGGGGAGGGCATCGATGACCATTCGTTTCTCCGAAAGCGGTCAGTTGGCCGTGAACTTCCTGGTCTGGATAGTTACCATGTCCTTCATGGTGGTGGCTGATCCTCAGGCGGCCAGGGAGGAAAAGCCACCTATTCATTCTTACTGACGGCGGCAGTCGCACGTGCAGTAGAAGGCTTGGTGGGTCATTCAGCAGGGTCTGGACAGGCCAGCAGGGCACTGCAGGCAGGGCCGGCTTCAAGGGGTGCCATGTGCAGTCAGACAGGGTCCCGTGCTTGGAGGACCATGTGCTGGGAAGGGCTGCGTACTTGGTTTCATGCTCTGCTCTGCTGTCACACTCTTGAAATTTTTAATGAGCTTTGAACAAGGGCCCCACGTTTTCATTTTGCACTGGGTCCTGTAGATTATGTAGCCGGTTCTGACTGGAGGGTAGAACTGAGCCCACCTGGTCGCAGCGAGGGACGAAGGGAGATTGGAAAATGCTTCAAAGGGAGGATCAGCTGGACCCCAATGCAGGCGAGGGGCAGTGCAAATAGAGGTCTGAGGCAGTGCATGGATCCACAGCAGGGGGTAGGGCCTGCGTGTGAGTAGGTGTGGCTGTGTGTGTGTGTGTGTGGTGTGAGTGTGTGAGAGTATGTGGTTGTGTGTATGAGTGTGAGTGTGTCACATCTGCCAGCATGGTTGAATGAGTATTTCTGTGTGAGTGTGGGTATGTGTGTGAATAAGTGTGGTGAGAGTGCATGTGTGTGTATAAATGTGCATGAAAGCATATGTGAATGTATGTTCATGTATGTGTGTGAAGGGACTTGGTGGTCAAGGCAGGGAGAGTCACAGGGCAGTTTGACAAATATTTACTGAGCACCTTCTCAGTGCCAGGAGCTGCTGAGATGAGTGTGCCCCAGCCCTAGCCCAGAGGCACAACCAGGTGAAGGAGAGAGAGGTGTACCCAGAGAGCTGCAATAAAAGAGCAGATTGAAATAGGCACTTTAATCAAACCACAACGCGTTACCTAGTTCACCAAGGGGAGCAGGTGAAGGAGATTCCCCCTGAAATGGGTGGGAGGGGGGAGGGGCTGCCAAGGAGCCCCCGGGACCTGCCCTGGAGAGGAGGCGGCAGACAGGGGTCCCAGGGCCACAAGCCCAGCCTCTGCAGACCCACCCAGGCAAGGGAGTGGCGACTTCTTTGACCAGCACAGCCACACACCCCATCCTGAAGATGCAGATAAGAGGTGACCAGCAGTTCAGGCAGGATCTAAACAGCCCAGCCCCCAGCCCGCCACTCCCCACCAGCCCTCAGTCCGGGCCACACCCCAGGGGACACAGGCCCTGGGCTAGAGACAGGGAAGGCTTTGCGTGTCCTCAGGGGGTGGCTGAAGAAGTCTTGAGGAGATTATCATGTGCCCTTGGGGCGAGGGGACCCTCCTTGCACCACTGCCTCAACACACACACACCCACCCACCCAAGGGCTGCCTTCCCAGGCTCTGCCCCAGAGGTCCTTCCAGCAGGGGCTGCCCCCAATGATAGAACCTCCCAGAGCTGCGCCGGGGCTGCCCCAGCTCCCGCCTGCCTGGAGACCCTGGAGACACCCTGGGTTCTGGTCCCCACTCCCACCAGGTCTGTGACTTTGGTCCAGCCACCAGCCTGGTCAGAGAAATGGGGTCTCCCACTCTCCTCAGACAGCTGTGGTGAGGATCCAATGAGATAATGGGATGAGGAAGGCGCCTCATGAACTGACAATAGCAGGACAAAGGTCAGAACATAGTGGCGGGCAGGGCATCTGCCTCCCCAGGCCTGGGGCAGAGCAGGCCACATTCCCAACCCACCCCCAAGCTGTACCTTCTTGTGTGTGTTGCTTGACTACTGCCTCCTTTTTAGAGTTGAAGAAACTGAGGACCAAGGGAGTTGTAGCAAGTGTGCCCTGAGTTCCAAGGGCTCATGCCCCACTTCCTGGCTCTGTGCTTCCCAAGGGAGTGAGGGCCTCCAAGATAATGTAGCTGAAGTAACACAGTGCAAAGCACATGTTAATTTTCAAGAAATGACGGTTATTAGGCTAAGCTGCTGAAGGTTCCCTGGCCAGGACCGGAGCCAGACCTGAGACCAAGCCTATGCCTCGCCCCATTACCCTCTTGAGATAACTCACTCACACTGTAAGCCTCCAGAAGATTCTAGCTTCTTCAACGACCCCACTGCTCTCTCCAACCAACTTCCACACTTTCCTTTCCACCATTCCTTGTCTATCCAGAGCGACCTCTCTTGACACACACACCCACCCTTGTTTTTTCCAAGATCCTTTCCTTACCCACATCCCTTCAGGGAATAATCTGATATTTCTAAACCAACAAAACAGCATTCCAAACTTACAAAAAGGGGGTTTTAATGTGTTTTATGGATTTGGAAGCCTCGAAGTTAAGGAAATTTCCACGTGGAAGTTATTCTTCATAAGTTACCTTACATACAGCTCTAATCAGTAAAATGTTCTTTCTAAATTCTGGACTTATCACTGTGGAAACAGAATAAGAGAGTTCTGGAATCTGCTGAGGATTAAGCCAGAAGAGCCCACCCCCACCCCAAACCAGGAGACACCTCTAGGGAAGGTGCTGCCTGAGAGTTGGTGGCCAACTCACTGGCCCTGTGAGAACCTCAGTTTCCTGTCTGTAAAATGGGGATAGCACATCTTCTCCCTTCTTAGGAGAGGGTTAGACAGGCAAATGGCGTCTAGCACAGTGCCTGGCATAGAGTAGGCTGTCGACAAATGTCAGTTCCTTCCCCATTCCTTTCTTTTCAAACACTCATCTCCTCTTTTTTTCTCTCCACAAGACCCTGACTGATTTCACATCAGACACTGAAAGCTAGGATTCATATTGCAGACATTCAGCCTATAGCCAACTTGGCTGGAATGCAAAATCACCTATTCCACAAGGCAGGACGGATGATTCTAGACTCCTCAGAGAGCACCAGACTCAGCCTCCTGGTGAGCAACCACAGCTACAGAGGATTGTCTTGGCCAAGGTCATGCAGCCAACATGTCCTCAGTTCCCCAGCTCATCTCCTCACTTGCATGAAGTCTTGCAAACTTTCTCAGCTATGAACGGCCCCACTGGTCTAACTTTGCTCGCCTCCCGGCCCGGCCCGGCCCGGCCCCCAGCCCATGCGACTGACTGTAAAGCCAACCCTCCTGCTGTAGGAAATCCGTCCTTGGCCTTCCTATGTCTGCTTCACCCTCAGCTGAGAGAACCCCTGCCCTGTCCCCTTCCCAAATCCTAGGCCCTAGCTGATTGATCCAGAGGCCCAAATTTCAGTACACAGGTCACTAACAACACAAAGGTTAGAAAAAGCCCAGAAGGCACTTTATTGGAGGTCTCTGCCTCCACTCATGGGAGAAAGAAGCCAGGAGCCCCTTGAGGGTCCCAGCAGCGTCACCCTCCCCACCAGCTGATGGCCTGGATCAGCCAATCTGGCCACAAGCATTCGGTAGGAGAGGAGTAGGGAGGGGAATGTCTTAGAAAAAATAGATCTGTATGTACATCTGACATATTTATAGCACATAAATTAGGGAGTGCTCTGACCCTCGTCCACGGAGTCCAAGCGCTGAGAGGGGAGGTGGGAGCCGGTCCAGAGAAGACTGGGGGGTCACGTCCTGTCCTCTCTCTCACGGTGCTCCCCTGGGGCCTCCCCTGGCCTCCTTGGCACAGTCTAGGCATCTGGGGAGGAAGTTGCTGTCTGCAGCTGGCTCTGGGGATTGGGTTGGAGGAGGCACCGAATAAAAGAAGCTGCATGTACAGCTACAGAGTTGATAGCACAAGTCACTTCAAACACCAGGGCTTGTAATTCCACGAGAAGGGCAGAGAGAAGAGGCCACATGTCCCAAATCCCAGGACAATGGTTGACGATAAACCAAGATTTCAGTGTCTCTCCACAGAAGCAATACTGGAGAGCACATCCAAACTGGGGCAGCCACCTCGCCCGCCTGGCCTCCCAGGAGGGGCTGCAGGCCCTGAGTTCATGAGTTTGGTCCTGGGTCTATAAGTTCAAGACCCTCAGTTCCGACTCCCAACAACCTCTTCTTCCCTCCAGCCACTAGAGTTTTTGCCAAACTTGTAGACAAGCCGCCGGCCATCCACCCGTTCGAGGATCTCCCGTTTGTAGTAGTACCTGGGTGGGGAGAAGAATGGTCAGAGGAGCTCCGGCAGGAGAAGCTAACACCTTCCACCTGCCCCACAGGTATCCTCAGGTGGACCTGTCCCCACTGGTCTCCAGTTGGAGTAATCTGACTTGCTGTGGTTGAGCCTTACTTCTCTTTTCTTCCCACCTGCAAGAAGTTGTCTTTGCTCCATCACACACTCTGGCCTCTAATTGTGTCCAGGGGACCTGGCTGTGCCCTGTTTCTTTGCCTGTCATGGCTATGTCCTGGGTGCATCAAGAAACCATAACATTTCGGGGCTGGAACTGTTCCAGTCCCCTTTTGTTGTACATAGGAGGAAACTGAGGCCCAGAGACAAGCAACGTAATTAACTGCTCCAACAGTGGGAGAGCCTGGACTTGAGGGTGGGCCATTGCTAATGCTCTTTCCACTGCTCTCTAAGTGCCTTTTTAAAGACAAGCCTTGTAGATAATACAAAGAAATGTTTTTGTTTACAGAGGGCTTTCTATGTGCCAGGCTAATACCTTCTCCATGTTAGCATTTAATTCTACTGCTGTTATCCTCATCCTACAGGACTCAAAACTTGTAGGATGAAGCAGGGTGCAGTGTGCCTCTGTCCCCACAGGGTGACATAGTGGGTAGGTCTGGGGAGATGAGAGGGAGAACAACCAGACATTCTGCCTGGGGTCCCCGGGGGTCCCGACCAGCAGCTCACCTCATTGCACGGCTGAGCTTCTCGTAGGTCATGCTGCTGTTTTTCTTCTTTTGGCCCCACAGCTGGGCCACTGCCTCGGAGCGCAGGAACTTGAAGACGCCCTCGTGCCGGTTCTCCCACTTCATGAGGCCCTCGTTGAGCTCTGGGTGGATGAGGATGTCCCGGATGAACTCCCACAGGTGGGTGCCTCTGGGGGCTACAAAGCCAGATCCCATCAGTCTGTGGGGCCAGGATGTACAGGCCCTGTGTCTCTTCTCACCCAAGGCCAGCTCGCACTGCCCATCCCAGCACTGGCTCATAAGGAAGCTGGCTCTGGGGCTGATGTTGAAATGGCTGCTTCCCTCCTTGCGGTCCCACTCGACGGGGCGCTCCAAGACCATACAAATATTACGTGGGACAGATGTTTTTACTCATTCAAATACTTATCAAATGTCTGACTGGGAATAGACAGTGATGGAGACACATTACTGCCCGGTGGCAAGGGGCAGTCTGGTGGGGACCACAGTTAAAAAGCAAACACACCCGTAGGTAGTAAGAGCTGGGAGCACAGAACTAGCCCCAGCCTGAGGGCCCAGGGAACAGCGTCCTAGAAAAAAAAATAACCCACTGAGGACCAGAAGAAAACAGCCAGGCCTAGAGTGCCTGTGAGTGAGAGAACTGCCTGTGTGAGGGCAGTGAGGCAAGAAAGACCATGGAGCTCCGGGGCAATATCCCCGGGACCAGTGCCTGGACCACAGGCAAGGCTGGCACTCGTGGACTTAGGCTACTGGTGACGAGTGTTTTGGCAGCTGATGGGTCACCCCCGCCCCAGCCCTGAGCAGGCGGGGAGTCTGGGACCCAGGCACTCCTGGACTCGCCTCTTTGCCCACTGTGGGTGCTTCTGGCTCTCCCAAGCGCCACCAAGGGTGTCCTGGCAGGCAGGACAAGGCAAAGAGGCAGGAATGGATAGGCAGGAAACCTGGACTTGAGCCCCTGGGCCTTCCTCCAGGGGCCTCAGCATTCCCTCCTCTCTGGGCCCTGCACTTATTTGGCATCTGGTTGTTATGCTGCAACCCCCACCCCCACCCCAACACACTGCACAGAGCCAGAAGGCAGGGCGAAAGGCCAGAGCAGCAACCCCCTCCCTCCTGCCCAGTCCCACCCCAGTCTCAGCCCGCCGGGGTGACCCCAGCAGCCCAGCTCTCACCGTGCTTGCTCTTTTTGCCCTCCAGACACTCCCGGGACTCCTTGCTCAGCTTTCGGGGCCGACCTCGTTTCCGCTTCCCATGCTTAGGACCCCCCTTCTTATAGTCAGGAAAGCAATCTATGGGGAGAGGAGGTGGTCAGGAGAGGGCGGGATGTGGGGTGTAATCCTCCTACAAGAAAACCCTGAGAATGGGGTGGGGGTGGGAGGGAGATCCAGGCCCCCTGGGCATTGCAGGGTGGGACCCCCTCTCGGCACGAGGAGCCTCCCTCCACTCACCGCTGGGGAAGAGCTTGCTGTCGGTGGTATCCAGGTCCACGTCACTTCCACCGGAGTCTGAGTGGGGACTCTGGGAAGCACCAGTCCCTGGGGGAGGGAGTCAGAGTGAGCTGCCTCACCAGCCCACAGCCGCGGGCACTGGGGGGAAGGGAGGTTGTGTCCAGGCATGGGCTCTCACCTGCAGTAGAGAGGTCAGAGCTGCCTGGGGAGGGGGCGCCTGCGCCATAGCCGCCTGGGTAGTAGGGGCTGAGCTGGCTGTCCTCTAGCAGTTCCTGGACAAAGGGGCTTCCCTGGTCTGGGATGAGAGGGGAACACTCAGAGAGGGCTCAAGAGAACTAGGCAGGAACAGGTAAGGCTGCCCACAAGGTCTGATGGGCTGCCCTGTGGGTATTTTTGTAGATGCAGGAGGTAGAAGTCTGGGGAGGTGGTGGCAGGGGGAGGGGGTTGGGGGTGGGGTATCCCTAATGTTCTGGTGAGAGACATGGATGGGACAGGGCAGGAGGGGGAGGAGGGAGGCAATGGTTGCTCACCAAAGGGGCCTGGGTCTCCTAGGGGCTCCTGGAAGGACATGCCGTCCTTCTCCAGGAGCTCAATGATCCAGCTAAGTTCGTCCGAAGAGCTGGAAGCTGGCAAGGGAGAAGGAAGGGGTCAGAGCCCAGGCTGCTCGCACACTGCCCTCACCCCTCAGGGCTCTCTCTGGCTGTGCCCTCTGGCCTGGGGCTCTGGTCCTTCCCGTAGCTAGGTAAACTCAGCTCTAGATGTGGTGCCAATCCCAGACCAGCCTCCCTATCCAGTCCTGGGCCCCCTGGGGAGACAGCTGGTGCCAGTGGCCTGGACTCACTGAGGTCCTGCAGCTGGGCATGGAGTTGGTCCCCCAGAGGCCCGAAGACCAGGCGCAGCTCCTCCAGGGCGCAGCTGCAGAGTGTGGCCCCATCCATGTCACACCGTGAGAAGTCAATGGAGGTGGCATCGTACTTGTTCTTCTCCACCTGGTAGCTGATCCAGTCCAGAACCTGGGCCTTCGACCAGAACTGGGGCTGCTCTCCCGACCAGCTAGCCTTGTCTACAGGGGACCGGGCACAGCAACAGGGTCAGCACAGGCCACCCATAGACCCTCAGAGCCACGTTTCTGGTGCCCATTCGGAGCAGCAGAGACTGGGGCTCTGCATCCACTCCCACCTCACCCCTCTTGAGAACCCTCCCACAAGCAGGGGCCTGGTCTACTGGGATTTTCCCAAAACTGATAACCCCACAACCCCCAGCCCTGGAATCCAATTGGGAGAAGTTCCTCCCTGTTTGAGTCCCCATTTATCCAACAGGCTCCACGACAGATCCGTCTCCTCCTCCCAAAGGCATCCCATCCCACCCTGCCCAGACCCACCTGTGCCCTCCGGTGGCATCTGGGTGTTGCTCAGGGTCAGCACCAGGTCGTCAGCCCCAAAGGTGGCAGCAGGGGAAACAGAGGGCAGAGTGGGGTCTTCCGAGTTATACATAGCACTGAAGTAGTTGCTAAAAACGTTGCTAATCTCACAGGTTGCAGCCATGAGGCTACCTATAGGAAGAGGGCAAGAGGTGGTGAGGGGCCAGGGCCCTCCCTTTACCCTCCAGCAACTCTGCTTCAGCCTAGCCTGGGGCAACAGCAGCTGCCGCCTGAGGGACCTGCTGTTTTAAGAAGGGTTCTGAGATCTCAGAGCGAGGTTCCGGCCTAAGCCCCTCCCTGCCGGGGCTCCCTCCTCAGCCCACCTGGGCCCCTGAGTGGGCCTGGCAGAGTCCTGCGCACCTGTCCCTCGCAGAGTGAACCCCTCCACTGTCCGACCCTCAGGATACCCCCCACTGCCCATCCTCCAGTCCAGAGGTTCGAGACTGTGGAGCTGGAGTGAGCAGGTTCAGAACTGCAAACCTGCTAGACCCCTCCCCAGTTCCGCAAGGCCCAGGTAAAGGAGTGTGACAGGTGGGGTCCTACCAGAGTGACGCGGGGTGCGGGTGCAGTGGGCAGGCAGGCTAAGGGGACAGCGGGCGGGCGAGTAATCCAGAAGGCGCAAAGCTCCGCCAGGTAGTGCCGAGTTGTCTGGCCACCTTCCTCCCCCACCCCGCCCTAAATAGAGCTGTGCGTGAACTCCTCCCCGCGCCCTGGTCTTTATAGCGCCTTTCCTGGCGGTAACCTGAGCTGCTGGCTCATTGGATGGAGGGGATTTCCTGGCCTTTAGACTGGGCTCTTGGCCCCAGGTGATTTGCATATTATGTGCCACTTGGCCTGGATCCCAGCAGGCGGTGCTGGGAAATCAGGCCCGGCTGGTTTAATGATTGTCAGAGTCTGTCATCCCGCACCCGCTGGGGTTGGGCACAGGGCACTGGCCTGGGCGGTGGCAGGAGAGTCGTGCTGGGGTGGGCACCGGCTCTTTCAGCCACTGTCTGGCTCAGGAAATTCCTCACAGGGGCCAGGCCAGGGATGGGCTGGGGAGGGGAAAAGGTGAGTGGGGAACCTGGACCCTTGGCTGAAATGGGTCAGAAAGCTGCTGGCCCTTAAACGTTGAGATATCTGACAAGGGAACCCAACAGGGAGAGAAGTTACTGAGGTTTAGGGATTTTCCCAAATAACACCCCGGATTCTGAGTACGGGTGGGGAGGCTCTCCAGGTCTGCCGCTAGGCAGTGCTCATGGGCTAATGGGTGGGGGTCCAGGCCTGCTGGCCCAGCCCAGCCCCGGACCCCAAGGGCCTCAGTCACGGGGTCCATCTGCTGGCATCAGCTTTGTTGGCAAGGTCTTGGCACACTCCTTTTCCTGCTCAGACCCCATCCAAGTATCAGGGTCGCTGCGGCCACATCTCGAGAGACCTGGTTCTAATTAAATGAGTCCATTGGAGACTTCCTGGCTTGGGGATGCAGGAGGTGCTGGAATCCACATGGATATGTTTATCTTCCTTTACCCAATCCCCCATCTAATTACTGGTACACTGTGCCCAGTGTACCAGTATCTGTCTGCTGCCCTCTAGTGGTCAGAAGTCTGACTTTGCAGGTCATGTCACTCAGAGAAAAGGGAACACTTAGTAATGATTTATTTATTACCATATTCCCCCAATCAATCCTCACAAAAACCCTGTAAGGTATGCACAATTATTCCCACTTTCTAGATGAGGAAATTGCAGCTCAGAGGGGATTAAATGACTTGTCCAGGCCACACAGAGCTAGTTAAGTGGTGGCGCTGAAATTTAAATACAGGTATGCTGGATGCCAACATTCATCCTCTTTATACCAGATGCCTCTGAGCTTGAGTCCTGGCAGCTCCTGGGTCAGAGCCTCACTCCATGGCTGAGGGAGGCCCCTGTGGGCATATCCTCTCTATACACTCAGACCAACACACAAGAACTGTGTCCTATAGACTCCCCTCAAGACCCTGAGTTGGGGGTGGCATGGGTAATGAGAAGGCAGGCAAGAGACTTGTATTCTAGTGTCTGCAGCTATGCAATCTTGAGCAAGACAGCTCAATTCTGCACTTGTTTCCTTATCTGTAAAGTGAGGTTGGGACTTAATCCCTAAGATCTCCCAGATCTAGTCCTTTATGCATCTGTGATGTAGGATCTTTGTGTCTCTCTTCTCCCTACCTTCTCCATTAATGCCCGTAATCTTCACAGTTCATGGCCACACTCAGCCTTGGTGGATGGAGTGGCTACTCAAACACCACAGACACCCCTGTTTTTAACTCAATAGCCTGTGGACAGAGTCATCTCAGGGGATCTGCTTCTCAACTTCCTAGTCTCTAAACCTACTGGGTGTCTAGGAAAGAGGGCCCCTTCTACTGGGCCAGGGTTGGTTGGAGAGCCTGGGTTCCAGTGGTAGGATTGCCCCCAGCCCTTCAGGGGACCTCCCCCAAGTTGCCTAGGGCGGGCACACCCTCTACCCAGTCACTCACCCTGGAATGTGGGAGAACGAGCTTCTAGCCCCAGGACTGCTCACGTGCTCCCTGCTCTAAAGTGCACCTGGCGGGGAATCCTGAAGGTGGGGTGAGGAGGCTGTACAGAGAAAGGATATCAGCTCGCTTGCCTTCAGGGGGCTTAACAGGAGAAATGGAGCTAAGATATATGAATTCCTGCAGGCTAACACCTTACCTCCAAGTATTAATGCCTTCAGTAGCCAAGTGATGGCTATGGAAGCCAGGAAGACTTGGATTTGGAGTCAGTGCCTTAGAGGGGTGGAGGAGTGGTGGGGAGATTCCAGGCCAGTGGTCAGAGGAGCTGTGGAGCAGGCCAGGGGCCTTCCCAATACCCTGCCAAGGACAGCCTGGTGACCTTCCCCAGAGACTGCCCAGACAGCAGACGGTGGCACAACCTCATCTTGGAGACTCAGGAGAGGGGCTGGGAGGGGGGGTCATATAAGAGGGCAGGTACATCCAGCCGGGCTATTGGGTAGAAGTGGTGGAGGGTGGGGCAGGCAACATGGCTCAGGATGCCCATGCTGGGGCATGTGAGGAATCCAAGAATAGCTTTCAGAGGAAGAGCTTCCAGTCTTCTGCTTCCACAGTGATTTTTCATTATGATTGGGCTTTTTGTACAGAACAAAGAAGGATAGCCGTTGGACTCAGAGCTGATAAGCTAGATAACAAGTTAGGGGTGGGAGAGGCGTCTGGATAGCCATAAAATAATCCTCTAAGGACAGCCCTGAAGAGCTACGGAAACAGGTTATCAAAATGCCAGGGACAACAGTAGCTCTGATGATCCTGGGCCCCCAAATCCCTCTCCAAAGATCCAAAGTGCCCACTCTGTTGAAGCCCTGGGTGTGCTGTGGGACAGAGGCACTCACTAGCCTTCTCCTGGTCACCACTATTCTCTTGCTTTTGCCAAGAGTGAGAACAAATCTATTTAAGTGGCTGAGCTGTGTTCTTTTTCTCAACCCTGTGCAGGAAAGAGGGGAGGCTCATATTGATAATCTCAAATCCAAGGACAGAGCCACAAAGAAAGACTGGTTCCAGGTGCCCTGTTATCAAGAAAGGCAACTTAAATATATTTTTATAACTTTCCCATCACCTCACCATCCCCTCAAACCCCAGTTGCTAACTGTTTAGATCCCCAATGTTGAAGCCAGGAAATGGCACGTTCTGGAGACTTTACTTACCACACCATTAAAATGGTTATCTGAGAGTAAAGGCAGGTAGGCAGGTGAGGGCCAGTCAAGTTGCCAGGAATAGCAAGAAAGCCTAGAGAGAGTACACTAAAACCCATTTTTTTTTTTTGGAGATGCCAAAGATAAATGAAAATGATGCTGCAGAGAGAACTTAGCTGCCTTTATAGAGAACTGGCAGGCTATTCATTTGTACATTTTCCCTGCAGACCTCCGTGACATACTGCCATATAGATTTTTTATATGCATGTGTAGGACCCCCCACCTCCTTTAGCCTGGGGGTTTCATAAGGGTCTCCTCCAGCAACCTCCTCAAAACACATGGACACAGAGAAGACACCTGGTAGAAGA
>PVKY010004765.1:0-18644 GCA_004027775.1 Bradypus variegatus
AATGATGGTGATTAAATGTACAAATACAAGAATGTTTTTAAATGAGGGAGAACAAGTGAATGTCAGCATTGCAAGGCGTTGAAAATTGGATGGTATAGGGGAAAAATAACAGGCAATGAAAACTAGTGTCTATAGTTAACTGTATCATTGCAAGATGCTTCCTTTAATTGTAACAAAGGCAATATACCAAAGCTAAATGTTTATAAGAGGGTGATACAAGGGAGTGATGCGGGATTGGTGGTGGTGGTGGTATTGTCTGGCCTTTCATTGTATGTTATTTTTATTTTTCTTCTATCATATTTTTATTTTTCATTTTTTCTCTCCTTTTCCTCTTTCTTTGGGGAAGAAATGCAAATGTCCTCATATAGATTGTGGTTGTGAGTGCATAATTATGTGATTATACCTGGGAATCATTGTTTACTTAGGGTGGATAGTATGGTGTGTGAATAAAATTGTTTAAAGAATAAACAGAGGGATACAAGTACTGGAGAAGATGTGGAGAGAGGGATGTACCTATTCTCTGTTGGTAGGGAAGTGGAATGGCACAGCCCAGCCAGAAGGCTGCGTGATGGTTCCACAGGAAGCTAACTATGGGGTTGCCGTATGTCCTACAACCTGTTATTAGGTATATACTTGGAATAACTGAGAACAGGGATTAGTGGACATTGCACACTGATGTTTACCGCAGCAGTATTCATGATTCACAATGGATGGAGGTGGCCTAAGGGTACATCAACTGATAAACAGAATGGTGAACTGTGGTGTATACATTCAATGGAATACTGAGCAGCGGCAAGACAAAATGAAGTTGTGAGGTAAGCACCTTAAGGACAGTATGTTGAGTGAAATAAGCTGGACTCAAAAAGACCAACAGTATAACACCTCACTAATAAGGACTAACTATAATGTGCAAACTCGGAGAATAGAATCTGAGAGCACAGATTATCAGGGGAAGGCTTACAGTAAAGGTTCCTAGATTGTTAGCTCTTATACAGCAGTCACATCTATTCATGAGTTGTAATGGTTATCTCTAAATTCTGAGATGCTGAGATGTGTGTGTATAACACGGTCGATCCCTGGAACTTCGGGTATCTGTGTGACACCTGAGACTCAGACCCTGAGTTCAGCAGCTATGAATGTCAGCATTATCCCATACAGCAAATGTTAAAGAAGCTGAAAAAGAGATCAGACTTCAATTAGAAATATGAATGAAATGACTTGATTAGAACTAAGTTAAACCAGAATAAAGGGAAAAGGATGATACTGTGTTTTAAAACCTCAACTTTTGTGTGAGACCAAAGGAAGAGATGCTTATTTGGAGCAAGATCTTTATTTTCTGTTGCACACTTTATTATTTAACTGCTATGGTCAGTTAATTCAAATCCATAATTACATGGGGGTGAGATCCCCCATACATCCCAGAGTAGTTTGGGCAGAGAATAAAAAGTATTTGCAAAGCCCCCTTGAAGGCCTGGGGGAAAATGTGGAAACATTACACTTCCCCACCTGGGGAATTGCTGATATTCTCGCAAGCATTGGGGACCACCATTGTAGTAGGTCAAGTCCTCAGTCTTGGGGCTTGCCCTTACGAAGCTTGTTACTGCAAAGGGGAGGCTAAGCCAGCTTATAATGGTGCTTAAGAGTCACCCCCAGAGAACCTCTTTTGTTGCTCCAATGTGGCCTGTCTCTCTCTAAGCCCACTTGGCAGGTAAATTCACTGCCCTCCCCTCTACGTGAGACATGACTCCCAGGGGTATAAATCTCTCTGGCAACATAGGACATGACTCCCGGGGATGAGCCTGGACCCAGCATCATGGGATTGAGAAAGCTTTTCTGACCAAAAGGGGGAAGAGAAATTAGTTGCAGTGGCTGAGAGATCTCAAATGGAGTCGAGAGGTCATTTTGGAGGTTATTTTTTTTTTAATTTTATTGAAATATACTCACAAACATACAAAGTATAAAATAGTTGTTCACAGTCATCATATAGTGAAATTCCTTCCCTCCCTATGTCTTCACAGACCGCCTCACAGTAGTCTCACTCCAGGATAGTGATGACACACAAAAATGGCTATGACTCTTCTGGTTGCCCTAGAAGTCAACCAAGGCATGCTAAAGGTTCAAGGTGGAGAGAAGGAGTGAAAGAGGGCCGGAAACTTACCAGAAAACAGTGTTTTGCAGACTAGAGAATGAAAGATTAGGGCACTGGAGTGCAGCTCAGGAGAGCAGATGCAAAGAGGAGGAGAGGAGAGCAAAGATGTTGTACATGAAGCTGGCGATTGAGAGGGCAATGGCTGAAATAGAAGACCCCAAAGAGAAACTAAGTGAGGCCATTGGCAGAGTGGGTGTGAGGGAGGGTGCTGCCAGGAGAGGACCCGACAGTAGACAGTCAAAGGATTCACAAGCAGTGTGCAGTCCCCCCTCGCGTCCTCCTTTGGTGACTGACTCAGAATGGCTGGGTCTGAGTGCAGAAGAACAGTAAGTATTATTTTCCTTCTGAGTAAAGATGAGAGTGTTCATTCATTTGGGAACAAGTGTAGCATGAAGGCACAGAGAAATCCTGCCTTGGAAACTAATCCAGGAACCTTTGACAAGTCTCGCTATGTCATTTGGCCCCAGTTTTTCCTACCTTGGAATAGTGGAGAATCAGTACCTATCCTGTAAGGTTGTTTTGAAGATTATGTAAAATAATCTATTTAGTTCGTAACACGGTACCTAGTATACAGTAAAAAAAAAACAAGAACCTCTTAGAAAAGAAAAAGATGAAAGCAGAAATGAGTCTTATCTCTTTAGGAAAGGAATTAGCTTTAACTTAAAAGACAAATAAGAAATAGATCACTTGGATCTAAACATAATTTTGTTCTTCAGTTCTGATATAAAAACCACTTTTGCTAAGAAGCTAGAGAAAACAGAATATTTACAACCCAAGCTGCTAAACAACTTATTTGCTAACTGACCAGGTTCAAGACAAGAGGTCTCAAGGACACCCAAAACCTTCCTGTGCTCCATCTTTAGTGACAAATTTCTCTGCTATATTTTCCTCATAAAAAAAAAAACTTTCTTGCTATTAAATTGTTTTATCATCCACCTAAAATGTACACCTTTGACAAGAATCTTTTCCTCATAAAAAAAAACTACTTTCTTGCTATTAAATTGTTTTATCATCCACCTAAAATGTACACCTTTGACAAGAATCATAAACATCATAGTTGGATAGCTATTGTCAGAAATAAATGATAGCTTACAAATTATATTTATTGCTAATAATGTTACACATAACTGAACTGAAAATGGACTTACCCACTTTGAAAACTTATTTTCTCATCAAAGCTAAATTCTCTGTTCCACCAACAATATACAAAAACAGTAGTTTGTGTATTTGAAATAGCAGCTTGGTCTGCTCTCTCCAGTATTAAAATAAAGGTGCTTCAACAGTCTCAGCCTCAACAGTGTGGCTCTCTGTTACTTTTACCAAAAAGCATACCTTCCTTTAGGAGGAAACAAAGGAAAGTAAACGTATCATAGAAGTCCTGCCTATTGGCATAGAAACGCCTTCTGCTACGTACGAAAAGTTCATTGCACATCTGCTTCCTACTAGAATTCATGCAGAGCAGAATCTTCTTGAAATCTTTCTCCAAATCCTGGCATGATTATCTCTTTTTGATCTTCCAGATTGGCCTGGGCCAAAAATACTCAAGACCCTCGGATTGCAGTAGGTTCCCAGTCCCCACTAGAAAAGAAGATTAAGGTGAGAAGACGGATTTACCATACTATTTTGGCTAGCAATGGGATCATGAAAGGCTATCACCAAGGCGGAAAGGGCCTGAGTGTTTCAAGGGGCCATCCTTTGCTTGTTAACGTTCAGGGCAGCACGAGAACCTCCTGGTGCTGGCTACAGCCTTGAACACGATAAAACACTGCCTGCGCCCTCCCAGGACATGGTCCAGTGAGGGACGTTGCATTAAACAAATAATCAAATTATGCTAAGTGTCACGAAAAGAGGGGTTTTAGGAAGGAGTATGTGGAAGGTCTGAGGAAGTGACATTGAAGCTGAAACCTAAAAAATATATACAAGGAGACCATTGTCAGGGCTGTTTGTGTCTGGACTGTGTGTGCAGATTGTCAGATTGTGTATAAAGGAGCAGCATGTGAAAGTACTCGGAAAGGAAAGAAAATATAGCTTTTGAGGAACAGAAAAATCAGTATAGCTGGAGCAGAGTGAGCAAGTGGCTGAGCTGAGAAAGTTGTCTGGAGAGGTAATCAGGAATAGGGTTATGAACTGAGAATTCTGGGGGTTCCTCTAAGTGAGGCAGGGTACTATCCCAGGGTTCAGACAGGAAAGGGACCTCAGATTATGTAACAAAAATTCCACTCTAGCTGCAGGGTGATGGGCCTGGTTGGGGAGAGGGAGAGAGGGAATTGTGGATTCAGGAAACTAGTTGGCCAGCTACCTTAGGGTGTGGGCAGCAGGGTTGAAGTGACAAGCCTGGCTCTGAGAGGCCTTTTGGAGTTTGAAGTAATAGTACTGAGAAGGGGCAGCTGGAGGAGAAACACTTTGGAATGAGTGTCAAGTGCAGGTCTGAAGCTGAGCGATGAGTACAGGGAAAGCCCCAAGTGCCGGGTCTCGATTTGCCTCTGCTTCCTCTCTGGAGCGGTCCCTGGCATGTGGCAGCTCCCCTGGCTGAATGACTGCAACTGTCCACATCCAAGGAAGCCGAAATGCTCTTCCTGAGTGGCAGCTGTCCCTGCTGCATTTTCCTGCACTACAGTTAAAAGACAGAACCAGCCAAGCACGGGGGAGGAGGAGTGGCCTGAGACAGGCAGATCAGTCAAGGTTATATTCAGGATTTTGGGATGTTCAGCTTACGGTTGGGGTAGTCTGGAGGCCCACAGTGGCTTTACTCACGTGCCCTTGGCCATAGCCTGGAAGCCTGAAAGAAAAGGAGAGTGTTTCAAGGAAGGTAGTCACCTCATTGAATGCAGAGGAGAGGTCAAGACAAGAACAGAGCTGGGACCACTGGATTGTGGTGAGGAGATCACTCATGA
Organism: Bradypus variegatus; assembly: GCA_004027775.1. NCBI lineage: Eukaryota > Metazoa > Chordata > Mammalia > Pilosa > Bradypodidae > Bradypus > Bradypus variegatus. The sequence continues at coordinate 5,044 of PVKY010004765.1, forward strand.
CCTAGACAAGTGCAGGTTCAGAGGAGTGAGTGGTAGGGTGGGAGCCCAGTTAAGTGGATTGCGAAGAAAAGGTGAGGTGGAAAAGGGGAGAGGGATTATAAGTACCTACTTGAGGAAGTTACACTGTCAACTGGGGAGTTATTTCTTAATGGGTACAGAGTTTCTGTTTTGGGTAATGAAAGTTTTGATAATGGATGGTGCTGACGATAGTAGAACATTTTAAAAGTAATGCCCCTGAACTGTACACTGAAAAATGATTTTTTTAAAAAAGAAATTGTACTGTCAAGAAGAGTAAAAATGGGTAGAAGCTAGAGAGGCATGTGCAGGAAAGGAAGAGTTTTCCTTTTTTGTTTAAAGATGACAAAAATGGAGGCACGGTTGGATGCTGATGGGAGTGACCCAGTAGAGGAGAGATGTTTGTGATGCAGGAAAGAGAATGTGATCATTCCAAATTGAAGAGCTTGAAGCTCAAAAAGCACAGGTGGATGAGTTGGCTTCTGATAGGCAAGGGGCAGTGTTTCCAACATCAGGGCAGGAAGACAGAGTCTGGGTAGAGATGCAGGTGGTTGTTCTGGCAGTGGAAAGAGGAGGGTGTTCCTGAGTGACTGCTCCTGTGTCCTCAGGGAAGTCTAAGGCAAGGTCTCCAACTAGGAGGGAGCACTGGGGGAGGGGAGGGCAGAGGGTCTTAGGAGAAAGACATGAACCATGGTGAAGAGGCTCTAACGGGGATACGGTTTAGGAATGCCAGACAGGGCTGTGAGCCCATGTGAGATCTGTGCCCAGGAACCATAATCAAAAGGACATCCAACTTAAAAAAATTCTAATATTTCCCTTTGACAAGAGTTTAGGTGGAGTCCATTCTTCAAGAGTGAGGAGACTGTTAGCCCAAAAGTTTCAAAAGGAGAATGAAACACTTCACAAACTCAAGGCTGTGTCTTTTGACTTCCGGTTTGCCAAAGCAGAGGCACACTACTATCAGCGATACAAAGAAATGATGGAAGAAGCATGGAGTTACACAATGGTTCCAAAACAGGAGATAAAGATAGAGGAAGAAGAAAAGAGACCACAAAGTGAAAAGACAGAAGATGCTAACAAATGGGACTACCTGTTGCCTGAGAGGGAGCTGACATAGATAGAGAAACACATATACCGAGCCGAACGAGCCAGAGGCCTCCGAGACCACAAGTATCGACTGATCCCTCAGAGGATTCCAAGTGAAACACTTCTCCCCAAAATATTAACACTGGGGAAGGAAGACAAGAATGAAAACATCCAGAAAACAGACAACACTAAAACCAAAAAGCACAAGGTATCATGGGCAAAGAAACAGATAAAGGGACATCAAGATCGAATGACTCGAGGGAGAGAACTCACAGAGCAAAGAAATGATAAAAGAGATGCTGAGAAAATCTCTAGCCAAATTCCTCCTTTCCCAAAGTCCCAAGTGGAGAAAGAGGAGGTGAAAGAGTTTGAATGGGTCACAGCCTATCCAATTCTCCAGCCTTACCAGGAAGCACTTATAGAAGTAACTTTTCTGATGGAAAAGTCAAAAGACAATGAAATTACAAAACCACTGCGCAAGGAGCTCTTGAGTATGCCACCATTTTTAAGAAGCCAACTAGAAAAAAATAAAGTTTAAATTATTTTTGTGATTATTATATCTCTTTTCTAGACTAAGCATACTTTTATAGCTGTAAGTGCAGTAAAATCTCTGTATCTCCTTATTTTGTCTCTGAGTAGATCAATCTGCCAACAACCACCACAAAAAAAAGTTAAACCACAAATACACAGCCCCAAGTACTCCAGCCAGCTGGACAGCAAACCAATGACTTAAAACAACCACGATTTTTTGATATCTGTGGGTCAGGTATTCAGGCAGAGCTCAGCTGGGCAATTCTCTGGTGGTGACAGTCAGTGGGTAGCTGGGCTTGTCTGAAGGGTCCCTGTTGGCTTCTCTCAGGGACAGCTGGAAGGCTGGGCTTAGCTGGGCCCTCCCCCCTCTCTCCATGTAGTTTCAGGGTCGCACGTCCCTCTAGCAGCGTAGCTAGACTGATTACACTCGGGGCTCCAAGCGAGAGTGTTCCAAGAGGCCTGGTAGAAGCTGCCAGGCTTCTTACAACCTCACCTCGGAAGTCCCAGAACATACGTCTGCTGTATTCCATTGGTCAAACAAGTCACTGAGACCAGCCCAAATCCAAAGCGCAGGGAACTAGACTCTACCTCATAATGGGAAGAGCAAAAAATGTGCAGCATTTTAAATCTACCACTCCAGGAGTCTGAAAAGCTTTTATCACCTACCTCTATACTTCATTACACTTTTGTTGTTCTTTTATGTCAACACTGCTCATAAAAACTAATTAGAAATACTTTTTTTCTGAACAAAGAAGCCTAAAATTTCACAGCTAATGAATTGATCTTGACTAAAGAGGCCTGACCCCCTGTCTGTAGGGGTAAATTTAGACAAAGAGGGTGTAAAGACCCTTTACAATTTTTATGCAGACAACACATTGTGTTGTACTCTCACCAATGCACCTAAAATTCAGTGGGATATCCTGTACCGAGCCAGGGATCAGGCCTCTAGGCCACAGCCAGGGGCCTACAATCTATAGGGAGAGAGAATGATAGAAGAGAGAAAGCAGCAGGCATCTTATTATGTAGTACAAAAAGTTATATTGAGAGTGTGGACTGAGGAGTAGGGCAGCAATTCATGGGGAACATGGAGACCGAACCAGACCTTGTTAACCTCTTAGAGAGGCAGAGCAGATGGGAGGAAGGCACGGCTCTAACTCCACACTGACGCCGACCATCACCACCAGCCCAGAAATGAGGCAGCCGTTGAGGAACCTCACTGGGCAACATCAACAAGTGAAAAACACCTGATGAGCACAAACAGGACAACTGAGGTAAGAACAAGGTGCTATTTAAACAGCACCAAATTCTGGAGGAAAAGAAAGGCTTTGGGGATGTGACATGAGTTTTATTTTTAAAAGATAACATTTATTAGTTATTTTTTTTCAATGTAGGAGGTTAAAGAACTGATAATAGCCCATAATTTCCCTCACTAGATTACCTCTGTAGATAATTCTAAAAAATAAAAGTCCAAGGTTAGAAAAGTCAATAGTTACAAAAAGGTACAAAATGAAAAGTAACAGCTTTTCCTCTTGGTTTGAAGGGTAGATAGAAAGCAGAACACTGGTTGGGGGCCTGTGGCAGTAACCCGGGCATGATGGACAGAATTGAGCGATTTGATGGGAATTAGTGATTGACTGGGGTGGGACTGGGTTAATAAAAATAATAAGATTCTAGGTTTCTGTCTGAGGAAATAAAGTGGTAAAAATGTATCAGGACAGGGATTACAGGGAGAACAGATTTGGGGGACTGTTTTATACATGTTTTTAAATAGCCCATTTTGTGTCAATAATACATAGATCCGTAGCTTTTTATGGAAGTGTAGACATTAACTGAAGTTTTGGAAATGTTCAGGGTATAAGTATTGTACAAATCTGAGAGGAAGATGGTGGAAGGGGAACCAGGCAAAGCGTCTGACTTCAAGGATGTATGGTTTCAAGGAGTAAATTTTCAAGCATCAAAGGTACAGCATTTATCCACTGTATTTAACAATTTAAAAAGGAATCACCAGTTGGTCTGGCATATGACAGTCAGGAGCTTGGTGGGAAAGGAGGCCCCACGCTGCATGGTTTGAGGATCAACAGGAGACAGCAAATGGAGAAGGGCTGGATCGTTGATTTTAAGAAGGGAGCGAGCTGAGCATGGTTAGAGGAAAGCAAGAGATGCAAGGGAGGGGGTGTGGCTGAAAGAGCAGCATCCCCAAGGAAGCAGGAAGAGCTAGAACCCGAGCCTTCCATGGCAGCAAGAAAGGATGAGGATGAAGAAAGTTGGGGAGTTGGAGAAGGAAACAGCCAGACCTAGAAACCATCAAGTTTGGACCTGATGGCCCAGCAGAGATGAGAAGCACAGGAACAGCACTATCCACCCTGCCGTGTGATCTTTCATGGCAATCAGCAGCCCTGAGTTCAGAAAGAACACTGCTAGTAACACCAGCATGGCTTGGCAGAGGATTTGATAGTTTCTTGTGTGTAAATCATTGGCTGAATCATGTGAAATGGCTATACTTGACCATTTTTTTACCTACAAAACCAATAATTCCATATGGTTCAAACTATTATTTGTTGGCTTGACTAACTTTACAGCTAAAGAAACATAATGATGCATAGGCCATTAACCACCTGAGTGTAACTTTCCATGGACAGGATTGAAGAAAGAATAACTACAGTGATACTATGACTATGGCACTGAATTTCCTTTAATCAAAGATGACCATGACAAATTCATTAACTATCAAAATCTACATTTTCCTAAAACAATCAGTCTTTAAAAATGTTTGATCATACAATATATACAATACATGCTGCTTTCCTTTTAGAATTTCACTATCCATTTGAGTCCTAAAAAGAGAGGGGAGGAAAAAAGCTAGTTAACATGTATAGATGATAAATCAAAAGTTCATTTAATATCTATAAGTGAAATCTAACACCTAGCTCCTCCTGATGAGTAGGGCCCAGGTTAACAAAATGATATATCTTATGTGTCTTCTCCTGCTTACCTCAAAATATTTTTACAGAAGCAAATTATCTTGGAACAAAAAAAATTAATTGAGGTACATATTGAGAGCTTATGTTATGTAAACATAACTCATAAGAAGTTAACTCTTAAATCATAGAATGTTGAGCTAGGAAAAAAACCTTGGCAGTTATGTAGTTCAAAAATCTCCCGATTTTATGGATTAAAAAAAATGAAGCTGAGTGAGATTAAGTGGCTTGTCCAAATCTTAAAGTTAATGAGGTGCAGAGCCACTAGAATCTAAGGCTCCTGGTTCCCACTGTCTGCTCTTTGCCAATACAGAATGCCAGAACATCACTAAGATTTCTTTCAGAAATGGAATTCCCCTTCACAAAAATGAAGAATATGTCATAACATAACTCAAATTTCAGAAATGGCCATTTACTAATGTTATTCCAAGGTAATTCTGCTTTTGCTAATGCCCCCTTTTTTTGCTTTGTACATAAAAAATAAGCAAATCTAATGACAGTGAACAAAACTGATGGTAGGATTCAGTATTTCACTTAATTATCAGTCGGTAGGGGAGAAAAAAGTAGGAACACTGCTCTGCGTCTTTCTTCTGCAAATCTTAAAAATACCAAAGTAATTACTCCAAACAAAGGAACTACGTCCTGCACCCGCCTTCCTCCCAGGTGACATACTTAAGAATGAGGCACCAGAGGGAGACAAAAACCAGATTTCACTGGAATGGGAAACAAGTGGGATGGTTTGGAACACCAAGTACAACTTAATAAAAATGTGCAGCTGACCACGGAAAACATTACGCTCACTTTCAGCGGGCATCAAACACTTAGTCTCTGCCGACTCTGACTGCAGGCAATCACAGGCTCCGAGATCTCAAAGGTCTTCACAATCTCCTGGCAGAGAACAAAGAACACGGGGGCAGTGGGTCAAAAGCAAAGAAAGATGGAGTCAGAGCCACGCGGGAGCAGCACGCAGAGCTTTACCTCCCAGTCCCGGTAACTCAAAGCTATGATTCCTTGATTCCTAGTCTGGATGTTTTGGTCAATTCCCTCACTTTCTTCGTTAATATTAACAGGCTCTGTTTGAAAGACAAAGTTTTCAAAGGTTACTAAATCAGAAGAGATAGTTAATTCAAACAGAAAAATAATAGGAATGAAACCTGTCTTGAGATGATATTTCAATTACATATTAGGAGTGCAGGCATTATTAAGCTATTGTAGTGCTAATACAATAGCAAGCAATCCCATTTGCTTCCTTGTATTTAAAAAACAAAGTAATAGAATGGCAAATTCCAAACGGTTGAAAACTTCTGCCTATCTGTGCACCAAATAAAGAGCTAAGCCTTACTGAATTCAGTATGAAATTGAGAACTTTAAAGAAACAAGTGCAATGGAAGTATTTCATCCTCTACAGATCTAGGAGAACATAAGTAATAAAGACTGTGAAATTATTCAAGTAAGAATTAAATTTTCGTCAGGGAGAAGAGTTGGTGACATGGAAAAAGTGGTTAGAAAGAAAGAAACTTCAAAATGACCGCAAATTAAAAACATTCTAAATTAAAATTTGAGGGGAATTCTATCACGTGATAACATTTACTACCATAGATTTTGAATTGGTGATACAGATGAAGACAACAAAGTTTTAAACTACAGTATTTTCAGTTAATTGAGCAAGACATGACATCATAAAAGTTTGTTACCTACAATGAAAACTCATTTACATTTAGTAACATGAATTTAGTAAATCGCAATGACAAATATAATTTCTCTAAAATTAAAATTTTTGGACATACTATCATTTACCTATTATTGGTAGCCGGTCTTGGTCAAGTCTTATTCTTGCAAAACCATCCTAAACACAAACCAGATTTTAGTGAAGACTAAAATTTTGATTTAAGACCTGTAACTACTAGAGGAACAAAAATTTACTCAATTAGAAAACTCTATCTCAGACGACGACAATCAAAGTGCACCATAACAATGAGATTATATGGACAGACTTTCTAACATCTTTCTTTACACAGGGCATTTCTCAGGTTTCTAGATAACTCTAACCCAGATACAGTCTCCGTCCTAAGGACCTCTTAAATAAAACTGTAACTGTCCTGCCTCTTTAACTGATTCACAAATACTCATTAGTACTCCGCATTTTATTATGCAGAGTCTATCACTTACCATCGATAATATGTCTTGTTATCATTCCTGGAAAAATACTTTGGTCAGTACAAGATTTTATTGAAGTCAAAATCAAATTCATCTTATGTGTCCAGGAATACAACCTGACAACAGACAGTCTTAAGCAAATTTCCGTAGTGCATTTCTGAGTAGGATAAACCTTCTATTTCAAAATAATTTCAAACTTAAAGAGTAGTGCAAGTAGTCTGCAAGACTACTATAAAGGTTTCCCATATAACCTTTATCGAAATTCATCAACTGATGAAGGTTTGGCACATTTACTTTATCTACTGTCTCTCTCTATATATGCTATATTATTTTTATCAACCATGTGAGAGTAAAGTCATAGATGACCTGTCACTTTTCCTCAATAGTTCAGCATGTATGTCTTCTGAACAAGGATATTCTCTTACATAACAGGACAACTATCAAATTCAGGGAATTTAACATTTACACCATACTGTTACCTAATATATAGTCCCAAATGCAAATTTCACCAGTTCTTTCTCTAATTGCTAAAACATAAAAGCCAGGATGCAAATTTTTAGTTAGTTTTAGTTAGTTATCATGTAGCAACTAATGTTTTGCTACAAATGGGTCTAAAACACATGCTAGTTAGCAAAAATATCTCTGCTAGCTTCCAATCTATCCTACTAAAAGCATATAAAAGCAATTAAAGAAATAGCTTAAATCTTACCCTTATAATGAAGGAAACATGAAAGATGTTTTCCACTGTACGGGGAAATGAATGTGGATCAACCACAAAGTCAAAGAAGGACATAGGCGTATCAGCTATAGAAAAACGGGGAAAAAAAATCTTCAGGAAAAATTAATTTTGCTTATCAAATTGGCAAAAATGTTAAGACTGATACTCTCTAGAATATACCAGAGAGAAAGAGAAGAAATAGGTACTCAACCTGTTGTGGAAGCATAACTTGATATGGCTCCTCTGGAGAACAGTTTGGTGGTATCTATTAAAAATACGTGTGCCCACTGACCTGGCAATCCCCCTTTAAAATAGGTGCCTACAGAAGTATCAGCTAGAAATATGTACAAAGATTTTTCACTTCAGTGTTTTATATAAGAGTAAAATGCTATAAAGAACTTATTCATCATTAGAGGACTGGTTAAATACATTTACAATATAACCTTACAGTGGGAATCACTGTAAAGAATAAGGAAGCTATATATGTATTGATGTGGAAGGATGTCCACATGGAAAAGTCAGGTTGCAGATGAGTGCGCATATTATAATCTTATAATCAGCTTTGAAAAAGGCAAAAATAAATTTAAAAAAAAACTATTTGCAAGGGCATGTTTGTATGATTGACAAACAGAAAATAATCTGGAAGATCCTCCACATTTTAAAAGTGGCTATTTCCAGCAAGTGAGGGGCAAGTGGAATTAGGTTCTTGACTTTTTACTTTTCATACTGCTATATAAAGTTTTATTTTATAACAGAAAATATAACCCATCGTTTAAAAATAAAAATGCAAAAAATTACTTCCCCAAACAGTCTCATGTGGAATTTCTAAAAGGAGAAGCGAAGCCTCCTTAAATATATATGCCAAGGAAGAACCAAAATCATAGCATACAACTAAAAATGCTTTCTAAATAAAAAATAATTTCCTGTGACAGTGACAAATGTCTAACCCAGAGAAATATAATTTGCTTCATTTGAACTTGGTATCATACTTACGATCTTCTCGAAAATAGGTTTGCAACAATCCCAAGATTCTTTCTACTTCTTTTTCTGTTGCTTCTTGATGAGATTCTTCCATTCTTTTTAACTGAAAAATGAGGTCATTATCAAGCAGACTGATCTACTTGCTTGCCTACCAACAACCTTTTCTTGGTTTCCCAATCTCTCCTAAGTGTCTTTTGTTGGGTATTGCTAGTAGTTTCTATCCCTGTCTTAAAATTCAGAGTTAAAATTTTTTTCTAGCTTAATAATATTTATATGTTAATTTCTTAGTAGAACAAAAAGGGCAGTCGAGGGTAGAAGGTCTCAACTGGGGGCGATTTTGCACCCAGAGGACATTGTCCAGTATCTGGAAACATTTTTGGTTGTCACAGCTGTGGGGGGAAGGGTATCACTGACATCTAGTGGGTAGAAGCCCGAGATGCTGCTAAACGTCTTACAATGCATAGGACAGTCCCTCACAACAAAGAAGTATCCAGCCCAAAATGTCAATAGTGCTGAGATAGAGGAAACTTGGTTTAGGAGAACTGATCAAAATTACAGAAATGAGTTAAAACAAAAACAAGTGTTCAATCCAATATAATGTTTAAAGGCTTAAATGATTATTCAAGTGACATAATATGACTCAAGATTCAAAAACAGAAAAGATAGCCCAATTGTGTGTATACTGTATTAATGGCTATTTTTGAAAAGCAACATTTAAAGAGACACACCTGGGCAGGCATTGCCCTCTGCTCTTCTATCACACGAACTTTCTTTGGACGATCGACGCGTGGCTTTGGCACGGGTGCTTCTCCTTGTATTGAACCCAACCTAATGAAAACATGGCTTTCATGTCTTCTGTTTTTTTGTGTGTGTGTGATTGTGTTTTTAAACAAACTAACTCCATTAACTAAAAGCAGTTCTCGGGGTAAAGTCAAATTCAGACCAAGCCTTTCAGTAAAGTTTGTGAGGCCCTCTCTGCCCCCTGTGTTTCTAAAAGAACTCGTAGGAGCTTTACGCAACCACAGACACCTCCTCAAACACCTTCATTTACTCTGAACAGAAAGCCAGTGAACATGCCTGTCAAGTCTGTTTTGAGGCATCTAGCGTGTAGCGGCAAGATAAGCTGCTGAACATCCTACAATGCACAGGACAGCCCCTTACCACAAAGAATTATCCAGCAAAACCAAATTTAGAGACCAGAGAAAGGATGAACATTTGGGGAAGGAAATGGAACTGAACCAGTGGGGTCAAGAGTTTGGTTTGGGGGTGCCCAGGCACAGGCTCCCAGCCTGGGACTACAAGTCTCTTGTCTTAGAACAAAAGGTCAAGCACAGTCCATAGGACTCCTTTCCCCTTTGGGGTCTCCCCATCAAGCTCTAATGCAGACCTGAGCTACGGTAATAGATGTGTGATATAGATATCAAGGCCCTGAGAACACAAATCCACGGGGTCCTACACTTAAGGAGACCAAAGTATCGAGTTTGATGGGCCGATGTAGACAGACGCACACAGAGACATTTCAACATAACATGGCAGATCCTAAAGTGTGGTAATACAAGCGTTACTCAAGTGCTATGCCAACACTCAGGCAGAGAAATCTAGCTGGCATGGGAGTGGTCAGTTTGGAAAATCTGATCCTACACTGGTAACTTGAGTCCAGAGAGGTTACTGGAGGCTTGTGAGCTGGGGCTGTTGAGGTAAGTAAACCTTAGCAGACCAAACAGATGGAGAGAGGGCCCTGGAGATGGAAGGAACAGCAAGGGCAGATGCTCACATCTGTGGGTCCTTCACTGTGGCCGGAGGTTGGGGCGGATCACGAGATGAAGTCACACACACCACATAAAGGCTTTATGTTAGGTCCTTAGATGCATGTGAAGCCTAGCTATCAACAGCAAGAAACGAAGACGTGGTCTTTATCCTGTTAACGTATGTAATGCTCCTGGGCACCCTAGTCTCCTGCACCCTTGTTGAAAGCAGATGCCTTGTCCCACGCAACAGACCTACTACGTTTGCATCTCCAGAGCCTTCTAGATGAAACCCCAATCTCAGGAGATTTAGAAGGGTGAACGAGAGTAGAAAAATGCCTGGGAGCTATACCCCGCTGGGAAAAATGACTGCGCCAGCTGGGATGGTCACCCTAGAGCCAGTATCTCCTGGGGAACATGACTAATGAAATTGAAGGCTGGCTTACAAAAGAACCCTAAGAGCTGTTCTTGGTGTCTCCACAGGACTGAGCTAGGAAGTTAAGACGCAACCAATTTCATTCAAATAGGAAGAAAAACTTTTCAAAATTAGAATTGTGTTCAAAATATGGACTGGGCTGTTTATGTGACAGTGAATGCAATAGCCCTCAGATACAGGCTGGCTTTCATTCCTTAGGATATTATCATAAATGACATTTTACCTATGTTGGTTCAATCTCTAAAGATCCCTCAGAGGGAAGGACAGACATGATAAGGATTTTAAAGGTGATAAAGCCAGAGACTGTGCCACACACCAAAGACACACAAGCTAGAAAGCAAATAAGCCCAGAGAGAGCCTGGGAAAGGAGGTTCCAGCCAGCTTTTCCTGCTAAAGCAAGGTGAGGCAGCCCTCAAGGTTTTGTCCACATCAAGATTTCCTGGGCCTTTAAATAGAAGTTTAAAACATCAACAAACAATGGCATCATGTCTGTTACCTCTACAACACCAAACATCATCTTTGTCCCTACAATAAAAAAACAATTTAAGGTTTACAAATGGCTGGTCTGTCAGATTTTTAAAATAATCTTACAGAAAGTGGAATGTATGGGTTTTATTAAAGGTGTTTTCTGCTGTTTTGCCTGATATTTTCCAGGAGTCATAGACTATGAATTCAAAATCAGAACTATCTTCATCACGGATGAGTTCTTCAGCTTCTAGTGGATTTACACCCATATGTGTCAACTGCAAAAAGGAAGGGAAACAAAAAAACTCCAGTTAAGCCACAAGCAATCATTCCCCAAATCCAATCATCTACATCACTAAAACCTGAAGGGGCCAGAGACAAAGCCTGTTGTCTGTGTTGTAACATGTTTGCTGAATTTCTCATTGTAAAGATAAATTTATATATAAATTCCTATTTCTGAAGGTTCTTTTGGTAATAAAGTGAGATGATCTAGATTAGTGGTTCTCAGCCCAGGTGGTTTTGCCTTCCAGGGGTCTTTTGGCTATGACTAGAGTCAAAACTGGAGAGGGTCTTGCTGGCATCTACTGGGTAGAGACCAGGGATGCTGTTCGGCATCCTACAATGCATAGGACTGTCCCCAACAACAGACTAACCTAGCCCCAAATGTCAGTAGAGATATTTGGGACATTGGGAAACCCTGCTCTAGTCCACTAGTGTGCTAAAGGGGTTTATATTAGCATAAAAATACAAAAGCACACTCCAAAGCAAAAGCTTTGAGAAGCACTCGAGAAGACCAAATAGAGGTTAGCAGGCTTTCCGAGTGCCATCGTCAGCCAACCTCCTAGGGCCCTGCACTCAGCTTATATCCCAGCCTATCCAGAAAGCAGTGGCCCTGCTGAGCGGTGAGGGTTCACTTCAAAAGGGACTCCCTGGGAGGAATTCGGTGGAAAGCTGACAGTTCTCTTTTATGAAAAGGATATTTTTATTATATGAAACTGCAAAATGTCTAGAAGTTATCAACTTAAAATGGTCACTTAATACATAAACAATAATCAATCACAAAGCTCTCAGGGACCTTAACCCCAGCATAGGTGGCCACACTTTGAAGAACAGCTACAGGGGCCCGATGCGAATGGGATGGTCGGGTCCCCTGGATTCTCCTCCCTCCCACACCCTCGAAAGGGGAGCAGTTCAATTTTTATCTGGTCAAATCTTGATACTTTATAGTTTGTATATTTGGTGTTATACTTGGAAAGGTCTTCCCCACCCTGAGATCAAACAACTATTAATTTTGGGTTTTATATTTAATGCCTTAAAACTTCTGGAATTTTTTTTTTTTGAGAAGTTGTGGGTTTACAGAGTGGAATTTATTTTGATGTATTATATAAAGTACAAGGCTTAACCTGATAAATAAAAAGTGATTTTTAAAAAAATAACCCAACGTATGGTCACTGTTTATTGAGCTCTATGCCAATATTTTTTAAAATGCATTATACTTCACAATTTAAAGGTTAAGGGGAAGAAAAAGAAAATTTTTAAGTTTTAAAAACAGTAAGTTGGAAATACTTTTCTGACTCATGCATTAATACTCCCTTTAGAAAATAATTACTTTATGTGACCAGATTTCATGGTACTGAATCATTTTAGTGACCATAAAAAAAATCTCATGTTCACACCAAGGTACATCCATCTATGCTACTGTTTTTTTTGGTAACTCCATTAAGGAAAAGTTTTAAAATTTCAGGCAACAACTATTCAAGCTTATTAAGAGGCAGAGAAAAGTTTGACTAAAACAAAAAAACCCCAATCATATCTCTATGATTCTGAAATATTCTCAAAGACAGATGAAAACGCCCTCTCCACAGGCCTGTACCACCTGCAGTGTTAGGTTTAGGCCCAACCCAGGACAAAGAAGGTCCTAGATTGCTGAGAATAATCTAGAACACTTAAGAACTGATACCTGACTGAGGGAAAAAGGCTGTTTGTAAATAACCACAGCATCCAGAAGAGTCTTAAAACAGAATGCTAACAGATATTCAAACTATGCTCTAAGTTCCCATCCTAAATTCCACCAAACAGATTCTACTTTCATGTGTTTAATTTCGTTAAGATCTCTTTGGAGGAATCTGAGGCAAGGCAAAATAAAAAAAAGGAAAAAGGAACCCATGTATATAAAAATACAAGCAAAGAAGATTGTTAATTATACAAAAATAAAAGATAATAAAAATTTTTTTATTAAGATTTGTAGCTTTGAACTTACTAGAGATTCAACATATCTTAGCATATCAAAGGAGCTGAGATCGGAGCGCAGTTGCTTTGCTTTCTCTTTTCCCAAATCTGAAGCCAAAACAAGAAAGTGGGCATCTAGAACTGCTTCTCTTGCTCGGGACACTATTCAAAATAAGAAGGGAAAATACACATTATCATGGATGTTTCCCTAAACTTCCAGCTACTAGGCATTTCCCACTGGACCAAAAAGCCTCAGCATG
>PVKY010004766.1:0-18633 GCA_004027775.1 Bradypus variegatus
TTTCAGAATGCAGACTTCTAGTTTCGCCAGATGGACGTTCCCTGTGGTTTTAGGAGACCTTGTCCGGCTGGTGCTACTTTGGAGGTGACGTTCTGGGGCACTTTCTGGTTTTTATTCATTGTTTTTCACGGAGGTGTCTCCTTGCTTTGTCTCACCTAGCTGCCATCATAGGTTCTCCCCTCTACCTACCCTTTCAAAGCCTAGCCCCACATTTTCCCACCACATGTCTAGTGGATCTCCAGGATATGACATCATTTGCCTCTGAGCTAATCTGTCAGTTGAATGAAACTCCTCAGGCTCCACCAAGTTATCACAAAATTTTGGTGGCCTGTAGAAGGGAGAAAAAGCACCTGCCCTGACCTCAATGTCATCTTACCTCCATTTCTGCTTTGCCTCTGAGTAAATCTCATGCTCACTCCTCTTGGAAGTCTGTGCCACCAGTCAGATGTGTGTCCCTGTCCCCACAAACAGATCTGCTGTTACTACTCTTCCACATCTGTCTCAGTGTTAGCAACCACCTCTAACCAGGTGTCTAAGTAAGAGACCCTTCTTCAGAGAATACCCTCCCTATCCTTGTCCCCAGTGGCATTGCCATCACAGCCTAAAGAGTCTCCCTCTTAATTCTGACATGATCCACATGCTGGACACCCACTTATGGGTATCTTAAACCTGAATCTGCCCCTAAAATCCAGACATGTGTTTGCAGCTGCCCACTTGAAACCTCCCCTCATGAGGACATTATCTCATACTCAATGTGGCCAAAACATATCCTGATATTGCTTCCGATAAATACACCTGCCCTTTTATCTCAGAAGATGGCAGGCACCTCCTACACTTTCAGCCGCCAAGGACAAAATGTTTGGGTTCACCCCCATCTCCTCTCTCTGACCCTGTACAGCATAAAAGTTTTCCTACTTTAAAATGATTGAGAAACTAACCTCTTATGCCTACTTCAGAGCCATCGCTATGAGCCAGTCACCATCAAAATTCACAGTCTGTTGCAGTAGCCTTCATTGAGGTCTCCCTCAACCCCCAATTTTTTCTCCACTCTGAAGGCAAAGAAGTCTGTTTAGAACTGAGTCAGATCAATTTTCTCCTCTACTGTAAACATTCTGTGTTCAACCAATCTCCAACTGTAGTTTTAATTAATCAATTTGGACTACTGAACACAAGCTATGAGCACAGATAAACTCAGAGAAAACAGGAAAGGAACCTGGAGGTTCCTGCTGGCAGAGAAGAGGTGCAGCTGATGGGAAAAAAAAAACATAAATAAAATCAGAGGCTTTTGGAATTGGCTGAGCTCAGATTACTGGAAAAGGGCTGTGTCCCAAGAAAAGAGGCATACAGAACTGGGCGCCAAATCTGGTTCTTGACTGGTAACTGGGAGGCTAGGGACTGGCTCTGAAAAGGGGATTTATTTCTTCTTTTTTTTCTCTCAGTCTAAGTAACATATTAGAGAAAGTCTAAGGCATTTTCAGTTGTCAGTGCTGACCCAGGCAAGGGTGGAGGTGAGATAGAGAGTCAAAGGAAAAAATCAAGCATAGGAAATAAATACCTAAAGGATTTATCTTCTCTAAGAAAAGGGGGAGGTGCAGCCCAGTTCAAGTGGCTACCCTCCCTCAGAAAACTGAGACCCTAGGGCCTGGGGGAAAAAGAAAATAGAAGCTTAAGCTTGGCTTCTGACACTCCCAGCCCCTGGCAGGGACAGGTCTATTAAGAATTAAAAGCAATGCACCTCTTTACACCAGTGGGGAGCTGCGGACTGACAAGCACCACCTGCTGGGCAGCATCGGAAAAGCACTGTGTCTAGAGGCCTCACAGGAAAACCTGACAACTTTCTGGGACTCATCCTCAGGGAATCCTGATACTGATTACACTCTCTTCATGAGATATTGGCCTGTCTGATCTGGGAAAATCTGATGGAGGTAATCAGGGAAACCAGAGGCCTAGAAAACAAAAAAATGAATCACACTAGAAAACCCAAAGATAAGGCCCAGCCAAAGGAACAAACTTACACTTCAAATGAGATACAGTTGAAACACCTAATTAAAGATCTTCAAACAAACATGCTAAATCATTTCAAAAATCAACAAGTTGAAGGAAGATATGAGAAAAGAGATGAAAGAAAGAACATACTGGGCAAACAAAAGGAAGAACTTGAAAGTTTGAAAAAAAATTGGCAGAACTTACGGGAATGAAAGGCATAATAGAAGACATGAAAAATACAATGGAGACATAAACAGCAGATTTGAAGAGGCAGAAGAGAGGATTCTCAAACCTGAGGACAGAACATCTGAAGTCCTACTCAAAAAAAGAATAGGGAAAAGAATGGAAAAATGTGAGCAGGGTCTCAGGAAACTGAATGACAACATGAGGTCCATGAATATACACACCTTATGGGTGTCCTAGAAGGATAACAGAAGGGAAAGGGGGCAGAAAGAATAACAGAAAATAATCACTGAAAATTTCCCATCTCTTATGAAAAACGTAACATTACAGATCCAAGAAGTGCAGCATACTCCAAACAGAATAGATCTGAATAGAGCTACTCCAAGACACTTAATATTCAGATTATCAAATGTCAAAGACAAAGAATTCTGAAAGCAGCAAGAGAAAAGCGATCCATCACATACAGAGGAGGCTTGATAAGACTACATGCAGATTTCTCAGTAGAAACCTTGGAGGTGAGAAGGCAGTGGCATATGTTCAAGGTACTGAAAGAGAAAAACTGCCAACTAAGAACTCTATATCTGGCAAAACTGTCCTTCAAAAATGAGGGATAAGGAGGCAGGGCAAGATGGTGGCATAGAGGGGTGTGGAATTCAGTTAGTCCTCTTGAGCAACTAGTAAATAGCCAGAAACAACTAGGAAATAATCTGGAACAACTGCTGGGGGACAAGCCATGACTGTTCACACATCGTACACCAGTCAGGAATGGGTGGAATGGCTGAGATCGCAGCATAAAAACTATGAGTAAGACTCGGACCTGGTGCCCCTCCCTCCCAGCATGGCAGGCTAAGTTGCAAAAATTCACTATGGGAGAAAGAAGCAGTCCCTGCCATGAGCAAGGGAAAGTAGCTCAACCGAACCCAAACTGCAGTTTTAATCTACCAAATTTGGACTATTGAATATAAGCTACAAGCACAGATAAGTCTTGAGCAAGAAGGAATCTGAGGTTCCTCCCTGCAGAAAGGAGGCAGGGCTAAAGAAAAAGAAATATATAACTAATAAAAAGAGGCTTTTGGAGATGGCTGAGCTCAGAATACAGGAAAACAGCTGTGTCCCAAGAAAAGGGCCACAGAGAATTGGGTACAAACACCGGTCGACTGGCAAAACTAGGGGGCTGGGGACTGGCTCTGAAAAGGGGTCTTGCTCTTTTTCCTTTTTTTCCCCTCTCATTCTAAGCAGCTCATTAGAGAAAGACTCAGGCATTTTCAATTGTCAGCTCTGACCCAGGCAAGGGTGGAGTTGAGAGAGTCAGAGAGACAAAGGAGTAATTCAGGTATAGAAGATAATCCCCTGGGGGGTGTATCTTCTGTAAGAAAAGGGGGGTGGGGCCCAGCTCAAGTGGCAGCCCTTCCTCAGAGAACTCAAACCCCATGGCCTGGGGCAGGGGTGGTGGTGGTGAGGGCATAGGAATCCCACAATTTCACCAGGCTGGGTCAAACAAAGCCTATGCTCAGAGGCAAAACAGACTTTGAGGACAATTAAGTTAACAGACAGTGCCATCTGCCGGACATTCTACACACTCTGTACAGAAACCCAGCCCTTTTTGGCTGAGAAATAGGAAAGACCCAAAAGTTAAAGCAGAGCAAAACCCAGGTCTTGCTAGCCAGTGGAAAACAGAGCACCACCAGAAGCCAAAAGAGTTATTTCCACACAGAACTTGTTTGGGTGCTCAGTGCCTACCTCCCATTTTTTTTGGGGGGGGGACTGGGGACAGAGCTAATCTGACAACTGGCCAGGAAGAGAAAAAGGAAAAGATAGAGATCAAGGTCAAACAAGAAAACCTTAGGCAAAAGAGAAAACAACCTCCAGAATAAGCCAATCAAGAAAGTCAGATGCCAAGATGCCAGCAAAAAAATCACGAGCCACATTAGGAATCGGGAAGATATGGCCCAGTCAGAGGAAGAAATAAACATTTCAACTGAGGTTTAGGAGTTGAAACAACTAATTATAGATGTTCAAATCTTTTAAGTCAAATCAACAAGGTGAGAGAGAATGTGACGAAAGAGATGAAGGATATAAAGAAGACACTGAGTGATTGTAAGGAAGAATTCATAAGCTTGAAAAAACAAATGGCAGAACTTATGGGAATAAAAAGCACAACAGAATAGATGAAAAACAATGGAGACATACAAGAGCATACTTAGAGAGGCAGAAAAAAAGATGAGTGAGATGGAAGACAGGACATCTGAAATCCTGCACACAAGGAACAGATAGGGAAAAGAATGGAAAAATATGAGCAGAGTCTCAGGGAACCAAAGGACAACATGACATGCAAGAATATACGTGTTACAGGTGTCCCAGAAGGAGAAGAGAAGGGAAAAGCAGCAAAGGGAATAATAGAGGAAATAATCGATGAAAATTTCCCAGTCTTATGAAAGACATAAAATGACAGGTTCAAGAAGCATAGCATATCCCAAACAGAACTGATCCAAACAGACCTACTCCAAAACACATACTAATCAGATTTTCAAAGAATTCTCAAAGCAGCAAGAGAAAAGCAATCCATCGCATACAAGGGAAGCTTGTTAGACTAAGTGTGGAATTCTCAGCAGAAACCATGGAGGCAAGAAGGCAGTGGTACATCTTCAAGATACTGAAACAGAAAAACTGCCAACCAAGAATCCTATATCTGGCAAAACTGTCATTAAAAAATGAGAGTTTAAAATATTTACATATAAACAGACACTGAGAGAGTTCATGGACAGGAGACCTCCCCTACAGGAAATGCTAAAGGGAATGCTACAGATAGGAAAATAAAGGAGAGAGAGTTCTGGAGAAGAGTGTAGAAATGAAGATATCAGGAGAAAGAAAGAGGGTAAAGATTGGGCATTTGATGTGGAAGTACAGAATGTTCTAGAGGACTAATTGTGTAGATCTAGAAATGGATAGCACAATAGTGTGTGACAGTAGCACAGTACTGTAAGTACACTGAAAAAAGATGTGTGAGTATGGTTGAAAGAGGAATACTAGAGGTCTGTATGACACTGGAAGGAAAGACAGAAGATAAAGACTGGGACTGTATAACTTAGTGAAAACTAGAGTGGTAAATGGGTGTGATTAGACACACAAATATAAGGATATTTTTGCATGAGGGAGCAGCAAGAAGGAATGAAGTTGTGAGGTATGCAATGAAGAGAATGGACCATAAGTACAGTAGGCTTAGTGAAATAAGCCAGAAATGAAAAGACAAACATTATAATGCTTCACTAATATGGACTAATAATTATGTGCAAACAGAATTGAATCTGGGAGCATGAGTTATAAAAGGGGAAGGCTTATATAAAGGCTCCTAGATTATCAGTCCTTACAGCAGTCACATTTATTCATGATTTGTAATAGTGATTTCTAAATTTTGAGATTCTGAGCTGTTTGTGTGTGACACAGTTGGTCCCTAGAGCTTCTGGTGTCTGTGTGGCACCTAGGACTCAGAGCCAGAATTTGGCAGCTGTGAGTGTCAGCATCACCCCATGAACCAACCGTTAAAGAGGCTGAATAGGAGATCTGACATTGGAGATATGAACAAAATGGACTTGGTTGAGATTGGGGTAGATAAGACTAAAGGGTAGAGGATGATATTAACCATGTTTTAAAACTTTAGCTTCTGTGTAGGTCAAAAGGAAGAGACGGTTATATGGTGTAAAATCTGTATTATCTGTAGCATGTTATATATGTTAACTTGTATGGTCAATTTACTCAAACACCATAATTACATGAAACCTTGAATTGGGGTGGGGGGAGATCTGGTTGGTCTGTACAAGTTAGCATGAAACCCCGATACATCCCAGAGTAATCTGGGCAGAGAACAAAAAGTATTTGCAAAGCTCCCTTGAGGGACTGGGGAGAAATTAAAAATATTAAACTTCCCCACCTGGGTAATTCCTGATATTCTTGCAAGCATTGGGGACTCCTAGCTTAGTAGGTCAAGCCGTCAATCTTGGGGCTTGCCCTTGTGAAGCCTGTCACTGCAAAGGAGAGGCTTACCTTACCCATAACTGTGCCTGAAACAACCCCAGAGGGTCTCTCTTTTGCTCTGATGTGGTCTTTCTCGCCAAGCCAACTCAGCAGATAAACTCACTGCCCTCCCTCCTATGTGAGACATGACTCCCAGGGGTATAAATCTTCCCGGCAATGTGGAATGTGACTCCTGGGGAAGAGTCTGGACCCTACATCGAGTGACTAAGAAAGCCTTCTGGACCAAAAGGGGAAAGAGAATTGAAACAAAATAATGTTTTAGAGGCTGAGAGAGTTCAAGTGGAGTCAAGAGGTCACTCTGGAGATAACTTGTATCTGTTATATAAATATCCCTTTTTAGTTTTTAGTTTGTTAGAATAGTTAAGAGGAAATATCTGAAACTGTTGGACTGCAGTCCAGTATCCCTGATTCTTGAAGTTGATCATGTAACTATATAGCTTATGTGGTGTGATCATGTGAATGTGAAAACTTTATGGCTCACACTCCCTTTACCCAGTGTATGGACAAATGAGTAGAAAATTTGGGAAAAAAAAGTAAGTGAATAATATGGAGGAGGGGGGTATGAGATGTTTTGGGTGTTCTTCTTACTCTTATTTTTATTCTCATTTTTATTTTTTGGAGTAATGAAAATATTCAAAAATTGATTGTGGTCATGAATGCACAACTGTATGATGATACTGTGAACAACTGTTTTACACTTTGGATGACTGTATGGCATGTGAATATATTTCAATTTTTAAAAATTTTTTTCAAAAAGTAAATGAGTGGAGGGTGAGGGGTATGGGATGTTTTGAGTGTTCTCTTTTTTATTTTTATTCTTATTTCCATTTTTATTTTTTGGAGTAATGAAAATGTTCAAAAATTGATTGTAGTATTGAATGAACAAATATATGATGAAACTGAACAACTGCTGTACACTTCAGGTGACTGTATGGTATGTAAATATATTTCAATAAAATTACATTAAAAATGAGGGAGAGTTTAAAATATTTTCAGACAGACAGACACAGAGAGAGTTTGTGAACAAGAGACTTGCTCTACAAGAAATACTAAAGGGCAGACTACAGGCAGATAGGAAAATAGAGGACAGAGATAGGAAAAGACAGGAGACAGAGGTTTGGAGAGGAGTGTGAAAATGAAGACTATTAGTAAGAGTAAAAAGAGACAGAGAGAAAAAATAAAAATAAGATATGATATATAAAACCCAAAAGACAAAATGGTAGACAGCAGACATTACATTGAGTGAAATCAGCCAGAAACGAAAGATACTCTATGTACTCACTAAAATGAACTAAAATTGATGAGCAAAATTTGAGAGTTAAACTTGAGAACACAGGTTGTCAAGCTGTAGAAAGAAGTTAGAAAAAGGGCATTTGATGCTGAAGTACATAAAGTTCAACAGGATTGATTGTACAGTTACAGAAATGGATAGCATAATACTGTGTGATGGTAGCACAATACTGTAAGTACTCTGAAAAAAGATGAGTGTGAGTGTGGTTGAAAGTGGAAGGCTAGGGGCATTTATGACACCAGAAGGAAAGATAGAAGATAAAGACTGGGATTGTACAACTTAGTGAAATCTAGAGTGGTAATGAAAATGGTGATTAAATGTACAAATATAAGCATGTTTTTAACAGAGGGAGAACAAATGAATGCCAACATCGCAAGGTGTTGAAACCTGGATGGCATAGGGGAAAAAATACAATCAATGCAAACTAGAGTCTATAGTTAACAGTAACATTGTAAGATGCTTCCATTAACAGTAACAAAGGCAATATACCAAAGCTAAATGTCTGTAAGAGGGAAATACAAGGGAGCAATGTAGGATTCTTGGTGGTGGTGTCTGACTTTTTCATTGTATTTTATTTTTATCCCTCAATGTTGGGGCTTGTGCTTATGACGCTTGTTACTGCAAAGGAGGGGCTAAGTCTACTTATAACGGTGCCTGAGTTACCCTCAAAGAACCTCTTTTGTTGCTCAGATGTGGCACCTCTCTCTAAGCCAATACTGCAGGTAAACTCACTGCCCTCCCCCACTACATGGGCCATAACTCCCAGGGACATAAATCTCCCTGACAATGTGGGATATGATTCCGAGGGATGAGCATTCTTGACCAAAAGAGGGAAGAGAAATGAAACAAAGTTTCAGTGGCTGTGAGATTTCAATTGGAATCAAGAGGTCATTCTGGAGGTTATCCTTATGCATTATATAGATGTCCTTTTTTAGTTTTTAGTGTATTGGAAAAGCTAGAAGGAAATACCTGAAACTGTTGAACTGTAACCCATTAGCCTTGATTCTTAAAGATGATCATGTAACTATGTAGCTAACACGAGATGACTGTGTGACTGTGAAAACCTTGTGGCCCACACTCCCTTTATTTGATATATAGACAGATGAGTAGAGAAAAGGGGGACAAAAAGTAAATGAATAATGGAGGAGGAGGAAGTATGCGATGTTTCATGTGTTCTTTTTTACTTTTATTTTTATTCTTATTTCTTAGAGTAATGAAAATGTTCAAGAAATTGTGGTGATGAATGCACAAATATATGATGATACTATGAACAAATGACTGTACACTTTGGATGATTTTATGGTATGTAAATACATCTCAATAAAATTGCATTTAATTAAATAAGAGCCCTAAGCCTGAGATACCCCAAAAGCCCCAGAACCAAGGACACAGAGTCCTAGGATACTACAATCTCCTGTATCAGTGTGCCACTAGCAGAGGGGTAGGAATTTACGGCTTACCTGTGCAAGGGCCGTAAGCCCTTAGGCTACCATGCCCCACCTTGCCCTGAAGAAGGGTGACTGCATTCTGACATTTAACCTAAGACCCTCAGTTTTCACTAACTCTTGCCAGTTGTGCAGCCTTGGACCAAGACTCAACCTCCTTGAGAGTAAGTGTCTTCATCTGGAAAATGGGAACATGTATGGTACCAGCTCAAAGGAATGCTGTAGACTTCAAACATGTTACTACATGTCAAGTGGTAAGAAGTAGCTAATATTGACCAAAGGATTAACATGTTTGTAAGTAATTTTGATGAAAAGAATGTGAGAAGTTTTTGAAAATGTGGGTGTTTCTTAACTGCCTTTTAAGTCTTTAAGTAAATGTGATATCAAACACTAAGAGGTATACTGTTGATTTCAATTATTAACTTCTTACATAAATTTAACTTACTAAATCTATATATTTTAAAATGTATAATTTCCTGTGAGACTGAGGCCCCTGTCCCCTGGGTAGCTACATTAGCCTGGCTGGCCTTTTCCTTGCTCTACAGGGAGTGGAAATGAGGGTCTGCTGAGTCTTTAGAGGAGCAAATCACCACTGCCTCACACCCCATCTCCATCCCAGGCATGACTCCTAAACCCTTACAACCCTCCTCTCCAGCAGAAGCCCTGGAACCACCTCCCTGTGAAGGCAGCCTCAGCAAGGCCTACACACCTCCTCCATCATCTCAGGGCCCATGTGGAAGTAATCCTTATAGAGTCTCCCTCCTAAATCTGAGTCCCAGGCTTGGCCCTGATCCTGTCACCCCTTAGCCATCTCTGAGCTATTCTCTCCCTGTAACTCCAGACCTGTGATTTCAGCTGCCCTTGTGACACTCCATTTTCGGATATCTAAGAATCTCCATGTCCAATGTCTGACTCCTAATCTCCCTGAAACCTCCTCCCTGTATCGGAATTTCAGTTTCAACTCTCACAGACATTCAGACAAAAGAACAACTGAAGGACAGGACCCACGCCAAGCATCTGCAGGTGAGCACACTGCAGGCCACAGGAACAACTTGGTTACTGGGAATAAGGCTCCTTACTGTGAGAATTAGATTAAGTTTAGCTTTCACACAGAGTGAGGACAGCTTGGAGGTTGGCAAAGGGTTAAGAAGACAAGCTGTAATCGGTGGCCGGTCCTCCTGTTAATCTGCCCACTATCCTTGCCAGGTGGAGACTCCAGGGTAGAGGTTCCTAAAATAGCCTCATAACTTGTTATTGAACTAGCTCAGACTGACTCTGAAGTTAAAGAACAAAAGAAAGAGGCCACATAAGCATAGAAGTGGTGTCAGTGCCTTATATGGGTATAACAATTTAGTCAGGGATGGACAGTTGTTTCAAACGCTTCCTGTTTCAAATGTTTCAAATTCGTGCAGGAGCCTTATTTCGAATGTTTCAATTTTGCCCAGGCTGAATGTTTCAAATTTGAGTAGGTTAGTTAGGCCTGTTGAACAGGCTGTCTCCTCTGGAGAATCCAGCCAATGGAGAAACAGGGGAGGGACTTCCATGTTAGGCATAGGGCATAAATAGTACTGTGTTCTATTATTCTGCATCACAACCCCCCATATTTTGGTTGTGTGCCCATTCTTGCAAGTTTGTGAATAAATTTTTTTCTTCTCCACAATTGGGTGAGGGTTTACTCCTTTTTAGGTATAGTGCTTGTTTCTCACATTACTGGGCAATTTGACACCATCTCTGTACTTCAACTTAGATGGGCATCAGAAGCAAGAGGAGAAGCTGCAGTGAGATCTCCAATTGGTGGTACATGCAGGCTCCTATTGTAAGAGTCCTCCCGGTTAAAGAGAAGGAGACAGAAACACACTTGAGCCCTTCTAGATGTTGACTTCCAAGGAGAGTGAGGACTGAAAAGTCATCAGATTCTCACATTTCTTAGCTCCTGAAAAACCAGGCATTCCTGAAGTATCCTTAGATAGAATTCCTCATGGCACAATGACCTGTGTAGGAATCCTAGCTGAACTCCAAGCAGAAGCCAGCTGCCCCATCTGCCTGGATTTCCTGAGACCCCCAGGGACCCTTATTTGTGGCCACAACTTTTGTTGTTCCTGCATCACCCAATGCTGGGAAGATCTGCAGGACATCCTCTCATGTCCTGTCTGCCTCCATCATTGCCTTGACAGGAATTTCAAGAGGAACAGCCAATTATATCACATGACTGATATTGTGAAGCAACTTACCACCAGAAGGAGCAAGGGGAAACCTCAGGAAGAGAAGCCCCATGTGAGAAACACAATCAGGGTCTGACCATAGTCTGTGAACAGGACCTGGAGCTGTTGTGTGCCCAGTGCAACGTCTCCTCCAACCACTGGGATCACCACCTGATGCCCCTTGAGCAAGCTGCAGCTCATCACAGGAAGAATCTCAAAAGCTCCACTGAGCCCCTGAAGAAGCAAGGTGAAGATGCTGAAAAGGGGCTAGAATCCAAGTATCAAAATCATTTGAACTGAGGATAATGTTGGAATATCAGAGGGAGGATCTGTACTCCGATTCTGAACAACTTAGTTTTTTGGGAAAAGAGCAGGATGTTATTGGTTTGAAATTACAGACTGAAGAGAAGGATGCTGAAAAAAAGTAAGGGAAAACAAAATAAAATTCTTAGAGCATATTTATACACTAAAAAGTGTACTAACTGAAATAGCAGAAAAGTCTGTGCAGTCAGAACTGGAGTTACTCATAGATACTGAAAGTATCTATACCAAGTATGAAAACCTAAACACACCAGCAATCCTTTCATATGAATTAAAGAAAAAATATATCTATTCTCTTGAAGAATATTTTAACCTACAGAAAATGATCAACATATTTAAGGTAAATTTAAGGTAGATACTGAAACTGCTCACCCCAAACTTGTTATCTCAGAAGACAGAAAATAGTGACATTACGGAAGATGAACCTGAACTCAGCTTACAATCTTGAGAACTTTACTGTTTCTCCAGGTGTCCTGAGTACTCAAGGATTTGTGTGTAGCAAGTATTATTGGCAGGTAGAAGTAAGAGGCAAGAGGAAATGGGCTGCAGGTGTCTGTAAAGAGTCTTTCCCCAGAAATGCTATGAAATCACCATCCCCAAAAGATAGATGCTGGTGAATCTGGCTCTTGTCTTACACCTTGTTGCTATGGATACAATAAAATTCAGACAGGCATTTTTCTGTACTATGAGTTTGGAGAGGTTTTGTTTTACAATTTGGATAATGGGTGCCTCATTTATACTTTCTCTGATACATTTAAAGAAAAAGTTTTTCCTTAGTTCTTTATTGGATCTGCTTCAGATCTTCTTACAATCCACACAGTAACCACTGAATGAAGAATACTGCATGTTTACTAACTGTTGGTATGCTATCAGTGATAATGGTATTTTGTGAGTTGGTTGGGTTTTTTTTTAACTTTTTCTTTTGAAATAGAGTCATAGGAAGTTACAAAGATAATGCATTGTGGCCTTATAACAAAACAAAACAAAAAAACCTAGAAAACAGTCATTTTCTGTCCCTAAACTGTAACATATTGATCATGCCTATTTGGAGGAAATGAGTACCAAATGGCTTTGCAATTTTAAGATAAAATTCTGAATTAAAAAAAAAAGAACTGCAGATGGTCCTTCTCTCACAGCCACATATGATACAGCAAGAAATACTGCCAGTATTACTTTTAAGATCAAGAATCTTGTTACTTACCTCCCTTGTACCGCCGCCGCTCTGATCCAAATGCCACCATAACTCTCCTGGAGACTGTAGCTGTACCTGCCCACCGCCGCCCCGCTTCCACACTCACCAGCTCCTCCCACCGTTCGTTCGCCCCTCCAAAAACTTCGTGATACTTTTAAAACCCTAACTCAGACCGTGTCCCTCCTCTAGTCCCCACCCTCCCGGCCCGGAGGAGCCCGACTGGATGCCAGCTCCTCCTCGCACGCTCTCTTCCCTGCAGGCACGTGGAGGACAGCAGGTTTCCCGAACACAAGCCGAGCTCTGGCCTGCACCCCCTTCCACGCCTCGTCACGCGGGCTACGGACACAGGGACCCGCCCACGGACGGCACAATTGTCTGGACACGGGGCCGGTTTGCAGTGACCTGGCCAGGAGCCCACCACCCGGGGCTTTAGGATTCGGAGGTGAGGGTGAGACAGGTAAGAGCCTGAGGGACGCAGCACCCACCTGCGCGATGGCCGCTAGCGAGGTCGCCGCCACTGGAGTCCGGGGGCGAGGCCGGGAGTCAGGGGTCGACCCGGGCGCCGCGGTGCCTGGGCCCGGCAGCCAGTCACTCCGGGAGATGCCCAGGCTGGATTTCAGACGCGCTCCTGGCCAGCGGGGACCACACTTCCTCTTACCCTTTCCAACTCGTTACATCAGCCGAGCCCCAACCCAGAGCCCTTCGAAGGACGGAGTAAAAAGCAGCCCAAACGACCGCCTCGAGGAGAGTGCCGGAAGTCCTGCCTCGGCACGCTGCGCACGCGCAGAGTCCCAGAGCACGCACTGTGCGCCCGCGCAGAGATTGGGGCCGGGGTAGTGAGCCGCATGGCGATGCCACACACCTTCCCCGATCCCTGAGGCCCGCAGGTGCACATCCAATACATACCTAACTGTTAACGAGGTTGAACTCAAATGTTTTGGAATGGAAAGAGGTGATGGTAGCTGGTTATTGATATAAGTAATAGTGCCTTTCTGTGGGTGACTTTGATTGAAAGGGGTTCTTTAAAGTCATGTAAGTCACTGACTAACACTACAAAGGCAATACGTTCTTGCATGAACTACAAATGTGTGACGCATACAAAGAGTTAATAGAGTGGTAGAGTAGTAGAGGGGAAAATTACCTATTGCATGCTATGGACTTTTAACATTAATTCCTTAATATTCTTTCATCAGCAGTAGCATGTGTACCATGCCAACACTAGGGTAGGTGCATAAGGGATACTGGGTGTTCTTGCTTTTCTTTTTCTTTGTGTGTGTGTGTGTGTGTGTGTGTTATTTTTCTCTTTGGAGCAATAAAAATTATCTAAATTGAGTATGATGATGATGGCACAACTAAGTGAGGATACTGTGAGACACTGATTGTACACTTTGGATGGAATATATGGTATCTGAATATATCTCAAGAATTCTGCAGATTCAAAAAAAAAAACCAAAAGTAAAATCACAGACATTATTTTGGGCAAATGAAGTAAGGCACATAATAATCCTTACATAGCTCTATTTATACAAAATTTCCAAACCGGCAAACTCTAATACATAGAAAAACAAGAAAATGCTTACTTTGATTACCAGAGTATTATGTTACTTTTGGGGTTGGGAAAAATAGTATTTGAAGGAATGCACAGGAGGCTCCTGGAGTGCTATAAATATTATATTTACTGACATGGTAAGTAGTGAAAAAACTAAACTTTCTAAGTAGCTATTAAACTGCACATATAAGTTTTGTGCTTTTTTGTCTGTGCATACCATGTTTCAAAATACTGAAAGCCAACATTATTGGGATAAATAAATATAAATACAGAACTTATATTAAATGGAATCCTACAAAAAAAACTATGTACATTTTAATGCAGAATCAGAAAAGCCAGTCTATGTTATGAAAGTAAGAAAAGGAGAAAAATCATATATATTATATATGAAATTAAAAAAAAAAACTACATAATGCCCAGTATCACAGAAGTTCTGGCAAACTGAGACAAACTATGTACAATTTTGTCTTGCTAATTATAAGAATTTAAAGGCTAAAATATCTCATATTGGAAACAATAAAATCTAACCTTGCTTTGCCTACACGAGCAACATTTATAAAAAGTAACTTTGAAAAAATATAGCCAGATAACACATAGATTTTTTTTGAAATGTTGGATTTTCATATTCCTTATTGAGAAGGTGGAAATCAATATTTCACAGAGAAATAGACATCTATTATTAACTGGGGATCATAGAGCAAGAAGCTGTAATTGGGAAGGTATATTTCCTTAAAATACATATAAAAAATCTGAAAAAAAGAATTGTGGGTAGGGACAACTTAATTAATAAAATTTAGATTTTTACCATATCGTCTCAAAAACTCATAAATACAAATACAAATCACAAAAAATCAGAAATGTAAATAATATTGTAAATAACATTGTTCAGAAGGTACTCTTACACCTTCTTACATGGTTGAAAAGCTTAAAAAACTTACATTCATTATGTCAAAATGAATGAATGAATGAATTTGCTGCCTCCAGTGGATTCCTCAGTCATTGTTCCATAAAAACCATAACAGGTAACATGTGAACTTTCATGCCATCCAGTTTTATTGTTGGCTTATAAAAATTTTCAGGACTTGGCTGAAAACCACAAATAAAAGGATGTATAGGAAGCCATTTTCCTAGAGTGGGCAGAAACACCTCCTGTGTTGGGAGAAGTTATGGTAGAGGAATCCTTTGGTAAGAATTGCTGTGAGGGAAGATGCCCCTATGTGCCTGCTCTCCTCGGATCATTTATTTAGAGGAAAAAATGTAAAGAGGCTGGGTGATCTGCTGCATGACATTTGTTGTATGTTGTGGCTTTTTCAAGTCTGAATGCAGTGGAAGGACTCCTGGCATGGAGAAGCTTTACATTTTGCGTTTCCTCTCAGGATGGGTTGTTCAAAGAGTGATGGCGAGATCATCACGGTGTGTGGCCTCACCTTGTGGTTCTGGAACCTGGGTGGATTAAAATCAGCTGATGACCTTGGAAGCTCTCCAGGTGATGAGGATATATATATAAAAAATCAGGAACTTCTGACCTAAACATGCACTAAGATGCAAGCACTGAGGGATATAGATAAACAGTGTTTACCTTGGTAAAATGCTGGGTGATGTACTCAAAACCCTTTTGGTTTCTGCAGTGATGCAGGTGCTGTTATTTCTGCTTCCCAGGTTATTTTCTGTCAGAAGAGATTACAAATGTGTTTCAGGATGTAGGTTGCTGGAAATCACCCTTTCCCCATAGAAGGTCTGACATGACAAGTTCACATTTGATGACTTCTAATTGTCCTCAATCCAGCTACACTTGAGATTAACTCATCGCCTCAAAATGCAGTGAAACCTCACCCGCGTGATGAAGGGTGGGTGCAGCAGTGCTGCTCCCCAGGGAGAAGGCACACCCTGGGGGACATTTAGTGAACTGCTTCCTGAAGCTCACCGCGCTCTGCAGACTTGGCAGGGGTTGTGTTCACTGACAGCGGGTTGAGGGTCAGTCTCCGAGGCGACAAGGATGAGTGTCAAGAGAAGGGAGCGTCCTTGCATTCCCAGGTCCCTCAAGGCTCTGTCCCCCACGAGGAACCCCAAGAACCACTGGACTCTGGGACACAGGTCATGCTCCCAGCCAGCCTGGGGAGGGGATGAGCCGCCAGCTGACCCCGGCCTCCTGGGGGGTGTGCCCTGGCAGGGAGGCGCTCAGCACCCACGAGGGGACGGGCTGCCAGGTGGGCTGCGAAGTGGGTGGCCCAGGATGGGGCGGCCCCAGCCTTGGGTGTGGGCTCCTGAGGGCTCCGGCTGCTGCGACCCAGCCCTCAGCCCCGCGTCCCTGCGCCGCCCCGGGGGGTGCTCAGCCTCCACACCAGGGCAAACGCAATTCACCGGAGGAAGGACCATCTTCAACAGACGTGCAATTGGACATCACAGGCCAAAAGTGAACGTCGACCCAAACCTCCCGTCTTATGCAGAAACTAACTCAAATGCATAACACTGTTAAATATGAAACAGAAAATTATAAAACTTTAGGAGGAAAAGAAACAAAACAAGTAGGAGTTCATCTTCCAGGCCCTTAAGGGAAAAGTTCTTAGATTTGACTTCAAAAGCACAATCCATAAAAGGCAAAATTGAGAAACTGGATCTTATCAAATTAAAAACTTTTGCTTTGCAAAATAGCCTGTGTGGGTAACCAAGTCTTTCATGTTACTTAGACCATATCTAGGGTGGTGACCTGGAATGCTGGGTGCAGGCACGCCCTGTAAAGATATGTCTTGTGACTATGAGGACAAAGTTAACCCTTGTCCTGAACCTAGATTATTCCTTCTGATATGCAAACAGGATGTAAACATATGCATCTGGGGTCCTCTGTGTGCCTTAGGACTTTTTTATCTGCTAAACAAATACATGGAGCAAAGGTGTACTAGTATCCATACAGCACACGATGCTATATGGGTCCCCTGCTCCCTTAATTCTTAACTTCGTGTCTGTGTCTCATTCCCGCGCCGCCCTGTCAGCAATAACTGGCGCCCCACATTGGGGCCTTAAGAACCGGACCTGGTTCCTGACAGAAGAATCGCTTGAACGACTGAGGTATAGCGGCGCTGGAACTCGGGTGGAGGTAATGGCCGTCTTTTGTATGCGTTCCTTGTAGAACGACCCTGAGCATTATAATCAGGGTAATGCGTAATGTTGAAGGACACGACAAATATGTACCTTATATTTCCCTCTTGCGACAGCTGCTGCTGACCAGCAGTGTCAAAGTGGGAAACTCACAGATCTCAGAATTGCTGCAAGTTATTAAAAAATATTGCCCTTGGTTCCCTACCCTTGGCTCCCTTGAATTGCATTACTGGGAGTGGGTAGGTGAAGAATTGAAACAAAAATCGCATGCAAGGAGTTAATTTGCCTATTACTATTTGGTCTACAGGGTCTTTGATTAAGTCTGTTCTTGAGTCTTTAAAAATTGATGATGAGGAGGAAGAAGATGAGTCTGATGACAATACTGGTCCCAATCTTCTTTCTGATGATCATAAGGGTGAAAAAGATCCAGTAAAATCTGCTAAAGTTTTTTATTCTTGTCAATGCCCAAAACCTCCTTCTGCGCCTTGTTTGGAGAAATGGCCCCCGCCTCATCCACTGCCTCCTCCTGCACCTAGCTGTGCCCTGGTAGTTAAACCTGCCCGCCTCTCTAGCATACAGCAGGGTCTGGCAGAAGCCAGGCGGCGTGGAGATCTGGAAGCCATGTTCTGTCCTGTTGCTTTCCCCGTTACAGTTCATGAAGAGATTCCCCCTGGCCAAGATGCCAATCATCCTCATGGAATTTATAGTTTTTCCCATGAGTATGTTCCATTTGCAATTAAATCTGTTCAAACTTATGGGGTTCACTCCCCTTTTGTTACGGTGCTCACGAGTCAAATTCGAGACAGCCAAACTGTATTTTGGAGAGCCTTTATTAGCCAGCTGGCGACTGCCCACCGTCACTCCACGCAGGGAGTTCAGTGAGCAGCCCCCTCCTGAGTTTGCTGAAAGCTTATATAGCAAAACCCACATTCTGATCATGCAGTAAGCTTGTGAACAGAAGCAGATAGCAACCTTTTGATTGGTTACCATTTTTAGTTACACACAATGTTTTTGATGATTACATGGCAACTACATACAAGGAAGTTGGCATTAATATTCTTGGTACCATAGCAAGCTTTACTAACAGAAGCAGAGCTGGAGGTTAGTGATTGGTTACTTAACATTGGCACAGAAGTTGGTACAAACATTTTACAAAGAGTTTTGCTTGGGGGGGAGTTTCGCTTGGAGTTATTACAACTATTGGGAAGGGGTCACGCTTGGCTAATGCATACAACTGCAGTTTCACTTTTTTACTTACGGCTTGCTGCCACTTACTTGACAATTAGTTTCACAACGGTTAATGGGCGAAGATTGAGGGGAAGGGGGCCCACTTCATT
>PVKY010004767.1:0-18637 GCA_004027775.1 Bradypus variegatus
TGAATGATTTTAAGCAGGAGAGAGACAGTCTCATTCAAATTGAACAGACCACTCAGGCAACTCTGTGGAGGCATGAATTAGCTTCTCTGGTATTTGAGAATTGAGCTGTTACAGTGAAAATGAAAGGTGACCCATCCAACTTAAATATATTTGCAGGTCATAATTTCGAGTAGTGTAAAAGTCCCTGTTACCAATTATAACAAACTCTGATGCTAATAACCAGAAGCAACAAATTATACTTTTCATAGAGATCAATCCGTGCCAGAAAAACTCATTTTAACCAAAGTTAAAGATACTACCATAAATGATAAACTAGTGCAACTTGATTTTCCTAAAGTGTAATTGTATAAAGAGGACTTTCTTGGATATCTGGCCAATGTATTATTTTCATCATAAAAAGGATAAACAATTTTAAAAAGAGGATGTCAACACAGCGGCCTATCAGAAGGTGAGGCCAGGAAGGGGGTGTCCTGCACCTGAAGACTGGAGCAAGCTCCTGCAGTGAGGCTGGTGACCAGGGAACATTTCAAACAAGACTCTGAATAAAGAGAGAGGCTGTTCAAAGGACTAGAGCCCAGGGACAGACACCAGTGCCTGCATGGAGAGGCAGGACAGAGAATTTATTGTGATATTGTAATTGTATTGAAATTTTAAAATTAATTTTAAATACACATATAACATATACACACAATCTCCTTCTAAAGAAAAGAAAAGAAAAGAAAAGAAAAGAAAAGAAAAAAGGAAAAAATAAAAACACACACACAGATAAGATGAAATCCCAATCCAGGTCCCTTCTCCCCCTCCATGGAGGAAATGACCATTGGACAGTTTGGTGTGCATCCTAACCAGACTTTTATAGGCATTTACATACATGGAAAAATACATAAAGTATTATTTTGTGGTTTTAAAATGATACAATGGAGCCATACTGGGTAGAATATTCCATAACTTTCCTTGTCAGTGCATATAATTCCTTCTTTCAAATTACTGCATGATATTGCATAGAAACACACAAACTACAAACACTGACTCAAGAAGAAATAGATCTCAACAAACCAATCGCTAGTAGAGACTGAATCAGAATAGACTGAAAACCACCCATCAAAGAAATGACCAGGACCAGATGGCTTCATAGGGGAATTTTATGAAACCCAAGACGACTTAACTCCAATTCTGCTCATTCTCTTCCAAAAACTTGAAGAGGAGGGAACACTCCTAATTCATTCTACAAGGCAAACATCACTTCATATCAAAAGCCAGATAAAGACACTGTAAGGAGAGAAAACTACAAACCAATCTTTTATGAATACAGATGCAAAAATCCTCAACAAAATACTAGCAAACCAAACATTAAAAGAATGTGCTGCACCAAGATCAAGTAGAATTTACCCCTGGTATGCAAAGGTGGTTCAACATAAGGAAACCAGTTATGGTAATACACCACATTAACAAAATGAAGGGAAAAAAACCCCACCTGAGCAACTCAATTAGCCACCATTTTGCTTTCCCACTAACCATGCACCTATTTAATTTTGAATAATTCTTATAGAACACAGCTCAATGGATGGATTTCCATTTTCTTCCATTTGGAAGTAAAATATTCCAAATTCTCAACTTATTCAATGTCTTCATTGAAGAACCTTCTTCCTGCCCAGCCAGGTCTCACCACTGAAGAGCCTGCTCTCTTTCCAGCCAGGTCCACCACTGCTTCACATGTACCCGGGGGCACAGTCAGACACAACTCCTGAGGATGCCATTTGTCACCTGGGATGTCACCTTTCATTACTGAAATCTTATGCAAACCCCACCACTGAAAAATTCTAATCCTTCAAGCTCTCCTTCTGCTCTTCAAAAAAGATAATTTGGTGAAAGGTGTTGATGGGGTTGGACAACAAAACAAGCAGGCACATGCCATTTGCTTCTTTGCCATCCAACCCACAGCCCCATGTACCACATGGTCATAGAAAGCTAAAGAAGAGTCCAGGGTACTACTTAGGAGAGCAACAAAAGCCCTGGGGAGAGCAGGTCTTTCCTCCTTATTTTTAAAAAGGAGGACCCTCCCCAAAGTAACTGAAACTGCATGGGGTAAAACGAAATCTCAGTACTTGGGGTTGTCTGGGAGGAGAGAGAGCTTTTCCCTTTACGCAAATTCAGGCCAGTTCTTCGTGATACTCAAGGCTTCTCTCTGCCTCTAAGTTTTTTACATATGGATACAGAGCGTTGGCAAAGGAACTCGAAGACAAATCCTTCGCTAACACAGCAAGCCTGTACTTTCCTATAAAAGAGATAATACACATATAGAACGGATGCATATTTTTTTCTTCCCTAAAGAGCTTGAGGTCCGCCTAAACACACCGAAGCATCTCTCCCTAGTCCCCCGAAGTGCTGAAGAAAGCACCACTTGCAACGTGTCCGCTCTGGTTCCATTTCTGGACGAGATGATGCAATACCAAACCACCCGGCTTGGCCGGGATAGGTTCTTGCGCTACAGTTTAATGTTCCTGCGTAGCCGCTACCGCACGCCCAGTAATCTCAGAAATCCTGCCGCCTGCAGCTAAGGAATACTGAGCCGCCAGCTCAGCCTGCTGCTGCTTTATCTGACTGAGCCCCCTGCATGCCAGTCGCGAGAGCTCATACCTCTCAGGCCGCTGCAGGGGACCTGGCTGACTTGGTGGTACCCTCCTCCAGGAGGCTCGGTTCTACAAGGCTCCACCTCTTGACCAGGGGTCTCACGATTGCAATGAAAAAGGAAAGGAACCGCAGACCCTTCCCCCCGTCAAGTGACCGGTTCCACCTCGTCCATTCCAGCCAGACCCTAGTGTTCAACAACCGCGTCCGCAGCCCTGTCCCGGTACAAGACAATAGTTTGCTTGATAAGCCCCATCGGGGGTCCCTCCCCGACTTTTCTCTGCAGTTTTCCAGTTTTAAAAATACTCACTTCGCGCTGGCAAAGTCTAAACATCGCTACCTCGCCCCTCCCTCCGCTCCACCCCAAAGCGGGCCACCGAGGCCCTCCGGCTCGAGGTCTGGTAACCGGAACCCGCTGAGAACCCGGCGCTCGCTCGGACAGGACTCACCCCGCCGGTGGAGAAGCGCCGGAGCGCCTGGCTGCTCAGCCGCAGCATGCTGGAAAGGAGCGCTCCGCGCCAGCGAGGCCAAGGGCTCAGCCCAGGACCGGCCTGCGGACTCGCCGTCCAGGGTCGCCGGCTCACTGCTCTCGGCCTTCGCGAGTCGCGGAGCCCAGGAGCCCCGCCCCCAGCTGGTAGGGCCCCGCCCCCTCCAGCTAGCCGGAATCAGAGGCCATTCCTATCGGAAAGGGACCGCGCCTCGCAGCCGCCGGGGACATACCTCCTTCCTCCTTGGGTTCCAGCCCTGGCAGAGAGAACTTCTCCCAGTTACTTGTACCCTCTGAGGTATATAACGATCTGCTTTATTAATGGTCAACACGACACCCCAAATCATAATCTTGGGAAAGCAGCAGCAGGCATGCTGTGTGCATTTGGCTCCGATCTACGAAAGATAAGGAGGGTGGGGGCACCGTCACGATACAAGAATCCCTGACTCGCAGGCTTCTGAGAGATTTTAGTAAGAGAGAAGGGCCTGGCACACAGCTGGTTCCCAATAGATGATAGATGCATGCACTTCCTCACCTCTGTAGAAGAAATGCTTTAGCGAACCACTTGTTTTAAATGGGACTCCTTAGCCTGCATTTAAGGTCGTCTGCCATTCTGACAGTCATTTCTTGCTGCTCATTTACACATAAAATTCAGTCTGACGCTCCCAGGGGTGTAAATCTCCCTGGCAACGCAGGACATGACTCCCGAGGATGAATCTGGACCTGGCATCATGGGGTTGAGAACATCTAGACCAAAAGGGACATGCGAAATGAAACGGAATAAAGTTTCATTGGCTGAGCGATTTCAAATAGAGTCGAGAGGTCACTCTGGTGGGCATTCTTACGCACTACATAGAGGACACTTTTTAGGTTTTAATGTATTGGAATAGGTAGAAGTAAACGCCTGAAACTATCAAACTCTAACCCAGTAGCCTTGACTTTTAAAGGCGATTGTATCACACTGTAGCTTACAAGGGGTCACGGACTGTGAAAACCTTGTGGCTCACACTCCTTTTATCCAGTGTATGGATGGATGAGTAGAAAAATGGGGACAAAAACTAAATGAAAAATAGGGTGGGATGAGGAGGTGATTTGGGTGTTCTTTTTTACTTTTATTTTTTATTCTTATTCTGATTCTTTCTGTTGTAAAGAAAATGTTCAAAAATATATTGCATTCATCACGCCATGATGGTGCTGTGAACAGTTGATTATACCCCATGGATGATTGCATGGTATGTGAATACATCTCAATAAAAAAGAATTTAATTTTAAAAAATTCAGTCTGATGGAACTACTTGCCAGTTCCTTCCAGGACAGTGCTTCTCAGAAAAGCTTGTCACCTGTTCTCACCACCTTGACAAGACCAAATTCCTTCTTTTCTCAAAGGTACAACTCACATGCTCCTCCTGGAGACATTTTTTCCTGATTTTTCTCTTCCTTGCCTTCCTTTCTCCCCACAAGTAATCCTTCACTCCTCTGAACTGGGAAGGATTTTTGTCAGTGCATCTCTTATGGAATATCTCAACCCAACATTTTTGTTTTTTGTGTACCCTTCTTCTCTACTGGAAGCTCTTGCAGGCTGAGTCCATGTTTGATTTATTAGGATTTGCACTAAGCAGACCTTTAAAATACAGTAAAGAGAAGTTAGTATTTAACAAACAATTATGACTATTGAATCATTATATAGGTATTTCTTTTTAACTTCTAGTGTATTTGAATAGCCAGGAGAAAATTCCTGCAATTGTTGAACTGTAATCCAGTTGCCTTGATGTTTGATAATGATTGTGTAACTTGATAGCTTTTATCTTGTGATAGTAAAAACTTGGTGTCTGACCCTCACTTGTATTCCCTTTATCCAGTTTTTTCAACTCCAGAGTCTGGTAATCACAAATGCCCTAATGTTAATGGAGGAACTTGAGTAAGCTCAGAACTAACCATTGATGTGTTCTTGTAATGGTTAACTTCACATTCTAGCGCAGCTCCATTCCTTTACATTTGTAAATTGTAGCTGCTTGTACTTGTTATTGAAATGGTAAGAACTCCATTTCCCCTTGTTTTTGCTTATACTTGTTAAATTATACCAACTCCATCTCCCCTTGTTTCTGCTGGTACTTGCTATTGAAATGATAACAACTCCATCTCCCCTTGTTTAAATCCGTAAAAACCTTGAACTCCTTCGACTTGGAGAGACTGATTTTTAAGCCTATAGCTATCCGAACTCTTGCTTCCTACCTGGCAATAAACTCTCTTTGAAACTCCGGTGTTTCAGGAATTGATTTGAGTGCTTTGGGCAGAGAGCCCACCACTTTTGGTCAGTATTAATATCTTGTTGGAAGGGAGAATGAATGAATGAATGAATGAATATGTTTAAGAGAATAAGAAAAAGGGGAAAAGAATCATTCATAAAGCTTGGAGAACTGCAGCAAATATCCAGGATTCCTGCTCTGGAGAGATCACCATCCATAACCCCCCGAATATCTCTAAGACAAAGCAGATAGAACTGCACCTCGCCAGTTCAACCCACTACCCTGATTCGATGTTGTGACTTCTTCCTTCATTTAAACTTCCTGATATTGGTATTCATTTTAGTTTGTCCATGTACTGGAGGAGGGTGTGGTTTTTCTTGAATAGAGTTCCCATAGTAATGCATGCCTATTCTCAACTTTAGGAAATGTAGACGTTATGTTCCACCAAGTATAATGAAATATTCCTGATGTCTTAAGATTTTATTCTGAAAGAACCAGAAGTGTACTTCCCTTGATAATTTGAGGTTAGACCAGGTGCAATTAGAGAATTTGACGAGTCCAGTCTGATGGTTTGGCTAGCAAGTTTTGGAAATGGCGACTCCAGTGCTTCAAGCAGTACTTGAAATGAAACAAACACTTAATAAGTAAATAAAGAAACTTGCCATGGACACATTTTAGAGACCTCATATGCATATAGTCATGGCCCTTATCTTCCACCATGTCATCTCTGCAAATCCTCCATATGTAGTGTTGGTACTAGCTATTATGCTCCAGAACTCTTGAGAGTTTATAAATTACTGGTAAATCATAGTTATCTCCTTCCTTCATCAGTGTGATAGGCCATGGATATACAACTGTGGCCTGGATAATCAAGGTCAGTTAAAATAAAGCAAACCCACCAATTTCCATACCATGTGAGAAGTGCTATGGATGACAGTGTAGTGAACACATTTTCCCACCCAGCATCATTTCATCCTCTTTTTGGTAAGTGTAACTAGATCCCCTCTATAGACATCATCCCTTCCCCTCTTTTTTTAAAATGCAATTTTATTGAGATATATTCATATACCATACAATCATCCAAAGTGTGCAGTCAATTGTTCACAGTTATCATCATATAGTTGTGCATTCATCACCACATTCAATTTTTGAGCATTTTCATTACTCCAAAAAATAAGAATAAGAATAAAAATAAAAACAAAAGTAAAAAAGAATACCCCAGACATCTCATACTCCTTTTCCACCCTATTATTCATTTACTTTTTGTCCCCCTTTTTCCTACTCATTTGTCCATACACTGGGTAAAGGGAGCATAAGCCACAAGGTTTTCACAATCACACAGTCACACCACATAAGCTATATAGTTATACAATTGTCTTCAAGAATCAGGGATACCGGATTACAGTTCAACAGTTTCAGGTATTTCCTTCTAGCTATCCTAGTACACTAAAAACTAAAAAGGGATATTTATATAATGTGTAGGAAAAACCTCCAGAATGACCTCTCAACTCCATTTGAGATCCCTCAATCACTGAAACCTCATTTTGTTTAATTTCTCTTCCCCCTTTTGGTCACGAAGGCTTTCTCAGTCATGACTCCCGGTTTCAGGCTCATCCCTGGGAGTCATGTCCCACATTGCTGGGAAGATTTACACTCCTGCGAGTCATGTCCCATGTAGGGGGTGGGGGGGGGCAGTGAGGTTACTTGCAGAGTGGAGTTAGAGAGAGACGCCCTCCCCCCACTTTTAATCCTTGTGCTTCCAGTGAGATGTATTCGCTTTCCCTTCCCCAAATCTTTCCAGGCATAAGTTTCAGACCCAGCTAGAAATAACATCGCATTTTTCTGGCTGCCAGGATTGACTAGGGAATGGACACATGATCCAATCAGAGCTATTTTTGCTAGAAATTCTGGAAAAAAGAGTTCTTTTGCATTGTAGGTATATGTGAGAAGATGCAACACCTGAAGTTGCTACAACTATCATGAAACTATATGGAGCCTGAGAATTCAGGAAGCTAAAGTTGAGAATGTGATTGAGAAATTAAAAAAAAATGATTATGATTACTGAATTGTTATATAGATGGTTTTCTTTCTATTTTGTAGAATAGGCAGAAGTTAATACCTGAAACTAGTTTCACCTTTGTTTATAGTTATTGTAGCCTAGTCTTACCCTTGAGTGTATACTTACTATTTAATGGTAACAACTCCATCCCCCTTTGTTTGAATCCATAAAAACCTTGAATTCCTTAGATCCAGGGAGACAGATTTTTGGGGCCATAGGTCTCCTGCTTCCTGCATAGTATTAAACCTTTTCTCTTTGAAACCCTGGTGTCATGGATTGGCTGCTATGTGCATCCCGCAGAGAACCCACCACTTTGTTCTGTATCATGCGGTTTAAAAATATACAGAATTAAAATGTACGATAACAATAATTTTAAGGTAGAGAGGAATGGAGTTAAGGTGTTCTGCGGAGCCAGCATTGTCTTGGAAATAATGAAAATACTAATTTATGTTAAACTTTAATAGAGTTGAAGGATACAGATAATCTTTAGAATATAATCACTAGAAGAGTAGTAATAAACGGTATAAAGTACCAAGTTAATAGAACGTATAACTATCAAGATAATAATGATTTAAAAAAAAATCAATCCAAAAGAACGCAAGAAAGGAGAGAAAGGAAAGGTCCCTGCGCCGTGGGGGGTTTGGCTGGAAGCGGCTGCGGTGAGCGGGATCCGAGCGCCCCGCGCACCCACGCGGCGGGAGACATCCCCGCCCCCTCCGGCTGCACAGGGCCGCGCTAGACCCTCGGGGCCTCCATCACCCGCTCAGCGCCCTGCCCCAGGCTCGGAGACTGGCTGTGGGGGTGAGTGGCCCGAGCCGAGGGCGCGAAGAGCACAGGGCGGCGGCGGCGTTGATACCGGTGGTAACGACGGCCTCAGCAGAGGGATGGAGCTGAGAGATGTGACACCGCACAGTATTCAACAGTTGAAGAGAGTAAACCAAGTCATCTTTGCAATCAGCTACAATGACAAGTTCTACAAGAGGTTGGCGAGCTAGCAAAACTTGCCTATTTCAATGAAATTGCAGTGGGTGCGGTATGCTGTAGGGTGGATCATTCACAGAATCAGAAGCGACTTCACATCGTGGCACTAGGATGTCTGGCACCTTACC
This sequence comes from Bradypus variegatus, assembly GCA_004027775.1. Lineage (NCBI taxonomy): Eukaryota > Metazoa > Chordata > Mammalia > Pilosa > Bradypodidae > Bradypus > Bradypus variegatus. The sequence goes on from PVKY010004767.1 coordinate 8,530, forward strand.
GAAGGCTAGGTACAGGGACTAAAATGTTAAATCATGTCTTAAACATCTGCGAAAAAGATGGCACTTTTGACAACATCTATCTTCATGTCCAGATAAGCAATGGGTTGGCAATTAATTTCTACAGCAAGTTTGGCATTGACATTATTGAGACGAAGAAATTTTAAAAGAGGATAAAGCCAGCAGAAAACCCTCAAAGTCCCTTCTGGCCAGAATGCAGATGTGCATAAAACAGAAAACTGAACAAATTACAAATGAACTTTATTGCACTTGCTTGTGGCCAAATAAGAGAGGCCCACTGATTTTTTCCCCTTCTTTCTTTTAAAGCTTCCCCCCTTCCTTATTCTTGTTTCTTTCTTTGTTCTTTCTATCTTTCCTTCCTTTTCACTAAAAGTTTTGATACTTTTAAGGACTTTAACATTAATCATGTTTAGATTGTTTGAGTTTGCTGACTTTCATGAGGTGATTTCATTGAAGAAAGGAGAAGGTGAGGGTGTGTTTAGTTTCACGGTTACAATATATGGTCGCCAATATTGGGGTGTCAAATAATTTCAAAGTTTTTAGCTAATTTTTAAAAATGTCCTGCTTTCACATTGAAAAACAGAGCCTACAAAATATTGCATACTTCAAAAGACAAAAAGCAACAGCAGCAAGATCTTGTTCTCTCATCACAGACAAGTGAGAGTGTTTGTGGTTCTTGGGTTTTTTAAAGACTATTTGCAGGATACTAATCCCTAAACATTGCCTCACTCCATCTTTAGTCCTCCTGAGCACTATCTTAGGAGTTGGACCATTATTATCCTTCTAAGAAATACTTAAGCTTTCATTGAAGTTATTTCCTTATTTCTTGCTGGTGGTTGAGGTAGATGGGGCAGTTTGGTTGGGTAGTGTTTATACTTTGGTCTCAGTATTTGAGTTAAACAGCTTTTGGTTAATGAGTGGGCTGGTTGTTAGGTTTGTTTTTCCTGACTCTCAACAAACAATGTAAAAGTTATTGCCACTTTCGGAGTGTAGGCTGGTGAGATTAATTTAATATCCCAGCTAGAGATATGACCTTTAACTGACCTAGAGAGGTTTGTTGTGATTTACCTTTTTCCTCCTGTCTTTTTTCTTCAGTGAACCCAATAGTAGTTTTAGTCAACATTGTTAAAAATGGAGTTTATCTCCTTATATTTCAAGACCCCTAATTAAACCCGAAGAAGGTGTTTCTCTTGGATGTATTAAAAAGTACTTAAAAGGAAGTTTAGATGGACTTATGGCACCAAAAAATGCATGTAATGTCAGCTAATGCAGGCTGCTAAACCTGTGGCCACTGAGTGTTTGATTAAATAGGAAAGAATATCTAGGCAGTATTTTTGAGAACACAGCCATGCTACTGCTTATCTGTAGGAGAACATCCCAGATTTGATTACATTCTGTGCCTAAAATGTTGAGTTTTAAGGATGTGGGGAAAAGTGGAATTGTTAAACGTATTGCTTCTCTTCTTGGAAAAGTAGAAGTCTGGAAGTGTTAATAATGCACATGTCACTGTGACCTCCTCTACTGACAGAACTGACTTATGCCAGAATATTTTCTGACACATAGACAAGTGGCTTTGATACTGATAAATTTTTGAAAGATGGGAAACATTTGAAATTTTCATCTTTTCCTTTCATAGTCCCATCTTCAATATTTAAAATTTTTTAGATTGCCAGTACTGATGACCCATTACAATGTCCCATTAGATTTTAAAACTGCACAGGGCTTGAGTTTTCTCTCACTTGACTTTAAAAGGAAGGTTGATTCATAACATTTATCCTCTTATATAAAATTCCGGTGTGAAGGTGTCATCTCTCCAAATATGCTATTTGCAAAATGTTTATGCACATTTTATAATCCTAAATTCTTATTTGAGAGTGTGAAAGTATAATCTGCTTAAACAGTCTTATTTGTTGCCAAGAATAATACAGAAAAAGTAGTTGATGAATGAACACATAGGGTTCTAATCTTGAGACAGTAAAAATCTTCAAAGACCACACTGTTTCTTGAGCTTCAATTTCTTAAGCAGTCCAAATCTAAGCTTGGGAGAAAGGCTTCATGTTAAGCACCTTTAACATTCATGGATAATCTTTCAACTTGCTCTTGCTAAGAGAACAGTGCCTAAGTTACAGAAGAATTCACTCTTTTTGTTAACTTAACTTAAGATACCAAAATAGATTTTGATATGTAAATGAATTTTCTGAAATGACACTGCCTCTATTTCTATAACTATTTTGCCTGGAATATCTAATCAGTCCTATGAATGTTTCCCTAGATATGGTTACTGAAAACAGAATAGCTGCCTCATGACAATTAAGTAAACATTACTTAAGGAGGGAAAAAAATTTAAATTTTGAATTGAGTGTGTACGCTCCCTGCCATTATAGTTTTCTTTTTTTCACACTATTTTATGACTTAACCTGAATAGTAAATGTTTGCAAAGGTTAATTGTCCTGCATCAAACTTGTATTAAATAATTCCATCCACTTGTGGAGGAGGTAGAAGCTGGACACTGATTCATATGCCTGTGAATCAGTGAAGACTGAATGAGTGTCCCATGTTGAGTTGGTAATTTTGACAAATAATAAAAATTATCTTGTTGGAGGTAATACAATAAATAATTCTATTAACTGGAAGATCACAGAATATGTTCATTGTATTTTTCAGGACAGATAGCTTTTACTGTGGGATGAATAGGTAAAAATTATGCTGTATGATAATTGATTTAGGTTCTAAGGAAGAGAATCTGTAAATAAATCTATGCAATATATAATTTATCCAGATTAATTTTCATTTGGACAAGAAAGTTCTGAAATATCTCCCAAAGCAGTTTACTTGCCAAGTCAAAGTCTCCAAAAATAGAACTATTGGGAATCTTTGTGTGTGGTGGTGGAAAAGAAAAACTCCCTCAGTTTTTTGGAGGGAATAACTTAAAATGCTTAAATGGCTAAGTTTACTTGGTGCAGGTAAGAATTAAACTTGTCGATTTTAACATTGCTGTTACATCTGAAATCAACTGATGTAATGTTCTGCTAGCAAAAAAAAAAAGAAGAAGAAGAAAAATAGTAATATGTTAAATGTAAGCCTAAAACTACCAGTAATTGCAGTAAATGAGAAATGGACTAAATATTTTAACTAAAAGAAAAAAGATAGTCAATTGCTTAAAAAACAAAACTCTTGAAAGAGAGATTCTTAAAATACAAAGATTCAGAAAGAGTGATAGAGGGATGAAAAAAATAACTCCACCCAACTGTAACCAAAATACAGTGTTGATTCAACAGGAAGATATAAAAATTCTAAATTTGTATGTACTTAATAACACAGCCACAAATTCTATAAAGCAAAAATTGTCAGAACTTTAAGGAGAAATAGACAAACCTACACTCATACTTGTAGATTTTAATATCTCTCTCAATAGCTGATAGAAACAAACAAATCAGCAATGATACAGAATATTTAAACAAGACAATTAACGCACTTGACCCAATTTACAAATACAGAAGTACCTAACTACCATCTATGCATTTAAGTACATACAAAATATTCTCAAAACTCTACCTATTGCTGGCTATAAATAATTGAAATCATAGAGTATGGTCTCTGATCACAGTGGAATTAAGCTAGAAATCAATAACATAATTAGCATAATCGCAACTTTTTTGAAAATTATTAAAGACATTTTTTAAATATGATAGAGGAAGTTGTTGGCAGGTGGCATGTCTTTTGCTTCCTTTTATTCACATCTTTTCCCAGTGTCTGGTGTACAAGGGAGCACTCTGCAGACATTCCTGAGGTATCTTTGGCTGAGGAGCATAAGAAAATGAACAAAAAAGTGACTAGTCTAGAGAAAGCTGAAGAAGCAAGACTTGAAATCAAGTTCTTCTCATCTGAGATGAAAGCTTCGGGGTTCATATTTCTTGAAGAAATAGTTGCAGAAATGGCCTTTTGTTTTGTTTTGTTTTGTTTTAATTCTGGGGATTACAATATGGCTAAAACAAAAACCAGGAATATGCAACTTCCAACTGCAGCCCCAGATAAGGCAGAAGTCACTAGAGGCCACATTCCCATACCCTAGGGCATTCCTCAGTGGAAATCATTCCTGTTTCTAACAAGCTGACTGGCTGATTAAAACAGTTGAATTTTGAATCTTCTTATTTCCATTATTTCTCCTTAATATATTATTTCTCAGCTCTTGGTTTCCTTCCATACATGAAATCATTGAGGCTAACAGCTTGCAGCAGCAGTGGTATGTGCTGCTATGGGTGGGTTGTCTGCTTACAATTTGAATGTACTGTATAGAATTTTCTCATTAGTTGAACAATGCACTGATGAAGGCGACATGCTAGAACAATATAATGTAATTTACTGAAAATAAATGCATGTATTTCCTATCTTATAGTATCAACTGATTCCAACAGTAATAAGCAAGTTTTATGATTTTAATGTTTTGGCTTTCCTTGCTTCATTATAAATTTTTAATATTTTTTGTCTTTCATGCAATTCTATTGTGTTACTTTGTTTTGATTTTTTCTTTGTGGATTTCGTAAAACAGAAGTTTCAAATCACAAATTGATAGACCACATATTTCAAACAGCTAAACAAATGGGATTCTTGAAGATTTGTATCTCTATATTTGTCCTTGATTGACCATAAACCTGTTTAATCTTTAAAATAGAATTTTTCTTGGGCAATTTTTTCCCATTCTTGCTGTAATCTTGCATGACCTTAGTGCTAACTTAGGAGCTGCCCATTGTAGCCCACATTGTATAGTTCTGTAGTGTTAGTCATATTTCTGTTGATTTTGTTGAAGTTGTGAATGAAGTATGTATGTGTATAGACTGCTGAATTCACTTTTGTGCCATTTTTGTAAGTATAATAATTTGCATAATTTATTGTTTCAAATGTCTGAGGTAATTTCACACATTAGAAAATAGATGATGTAGTAACTAGAAACCCAAGCATTCCCACACAAAATCACATGTGTAGAGTTCTGTGTAGAATTTAGTACAGTTAAGATGGTTTATAATCTTGGGCTTATAAATTTCAAATTGAAATATTTACTCAGTCTCCCATAGGCATAAGTTTTTTTGTGTGTGACTAATATCTGTGATGTTCAGGGGCCTTGTGAAAATATATGATGTTCAGGAATCTATTTTATCCAAGACAGAATGTTCATTCAGAATTTTATGAAATTGCAAGTCATGTAATTTATAAACTTTTTTAGCTGTAGAAAAATTTACTTCCACAGTCAACTTTAGGGATTTTAGAATACTGTTTTTTTGGTTGTTTGACTCAAATTGACCTGAGGCCATTTTGGCTATTTTGAAACATAGATATCTATGAATATATTTTCTTTATCTTTGCAGAATTTATTGAAAAATAAAATCAGGAACGTTGGGAGATTGCAGTAGGGAGAAGCAGGGAAGACAGAGGAAAGAATGGGTAACAGGACATGGATAGGGGAGAGAAGGCGGCAGCATCCTGTCTGGAACTCAGGCAGAGACGGATGTAATAAGTTGTTAAGTGTGGAGGAAATTAAATATAAATTAAGCCCCTTAGGGATATAGAGAAAGCCTTTTGCTGCCTAACTCAAAGCACAAAGTAAGAGAGGTAAGGGCACAGGGTTCTAATCTTGTGGCAGAAAAATTGATTCTGACAGCATATAATTTGCATGCCAATTCCATTTAATTAGTTCTTCTGGATGCTCCATTTTATAGTTCATTAGAATAGTGTTTTTGTTATAAATTCTCATTTTTGTTAACCATCCTTGAACATATATTACTAAGACTTTATTATTATTTAAGTAAAAATAATTTTATGATAAAATGAAACACCTGAGGTCCAGAAACCTACAACGGCATAAGCTGAATTCTGGTAAATAATTTCAAATATTATGATAAAAGTCAACTAAACATCATATGATTAGATTATCTAATACAAACACTTTGTTCCTGGTAAATAATTAGATATTTTACTTCTATACATGACATTTTAATATTAGTATTAATATTAGTATTTATTTTGCTTTTTTCTCTGCTTGATCTGATTAAGCATATGATTTTAATAAAGTTTTCTGGAACAAATTTCTGGAAGGATCATGACAATGAGCATCAGGAGCCTGAAATAAACTAATTTTTCTCTTCATCTTTCACTTGTACAGAACCTCCCAGCCTTTGGACCAGGCATTCCTTTTGGATTTTGTTTCCACTGATATAACAGCTTTCTAGTGACCCAAAATTATATTAGATGGTAATGTTGAGCATATCATTGAGATTAAAAATTTCTCAATTCCCATTTTCCCCAATGGGCAGAAAAATAGAAGTCAATAATGTGTTGTGCTCATTTATAAATTTAAGTATCAGTTTTATAGAAATATGTTAATGATAGGAGACTAGATTATTGTGCAAGTAAATTACAATGTGTTTAATAATATAGGATTGATATATGGATTATAAAATATCCTCCAGTAGAATTTATATAATTTTTAGTCTATTGTTTCTTCATTGATATCTGAAAGTTGTCATTCTTGAATCCATTCATCTGAGATTACTCTAATTATTACATTGAAAGATTACAAAGACTATGTTATTTCTGACCACAAAGATATTCTGCTTTGTTCTTCTTTTTCCAATATAGAACAAACGGTATATAAAATTTTATCTGTGTCCAAACTCCAAATTGCAACTAAACTTTAAAGAAATTACCACTTGTTGAGTTTTAGTGTAATATCCAAAAAGGATATCCACAAATTATCTGAAAAGTCTATTAAAATAGGCTTCCGTTTTCCAATTACATATCTGTGTAAAGCTAGATTTTCTGCATACACTTCCTCTAAAAGAACACATTATGACATTGAATATAGAACCAATCGAGAATTCAGCTATCTTCTATTAAACCAGATGTTAAAGTGTTTGCAAAAATGTATAACAATTGTACTCTTCTCACGGATATATTTTTGTTTTGGGAAAAATTAATAATTTCTCAAAAAATATGCTATTTTAAATGAATTGATAAATATTTTTAAACTTTTTTTCAGTTTTAAATTCTAACAGTAAATATTGATAGTACCTATATAAACTAAAGTTCTTTGGGGTCCTCAAATAATTTTTTTTCAATTAAAAACATATTTTATTACACATATTTCTTCAACCCAATTTTTTTTTTCACGATTAAACTTTCTTATACAAATGCTTGTTTGGTGAGTGAGCGGGAGACAGAAGGCGGAGTCGGCACTGTACACAGCTCTTCGAGGCTTGCAGACTGGAGGAGGGCAAGCCGGCAGCATTCTGGGGCCTGTTGGTGGGCAGGAGCCGGCACAGGATCCTGTCCAGGGCACGTGGAGCCCAGCACCCTGGAGGCTTCTGGTCTGAGGTCCGTGGGTGGCAGCGGCAGTGGCGGCACCTGGGCACAGCTCACATGGTTCGGGGACTTACTGAAAACTCCGGCAGCACGAAGGCTGCGGAGTGCACGCCAGAGGTGTAATATTTCAGCTGCGTCTGTTCCGCTTGCTTCTGTGTCAGGTGCTGCGCAGCCCGGCCGCTGGGGTAGGAAGGAATGGCACAGTAGGACCACAGGGTCGAGAGGGACTTGCGCAACAGCCTCATCTCCAGGTGCAGCGTGGTACTTGCCCTGCAACGGAGAATCCATCCTCCTTGAGGGCTGTTTTCATGAGCACCGGTAATAGGATTCTTGACGAGGCTCTCAGCTGGGCCCGAGGGGTCCGAGGAGTGGGTGATAACACCGAAGGCATCCTGGTTCTGTTTCATGGTCAGCTGCAAGCTGGAGTAGCCCACGGCCATGCCTGGCAGGAACTTCTTGGAGCCCTGGATGACAGCTTTGTCAATCTAGCGCTGGGCTACAGACTCCACCGAGCGGTGCTTCGCCGCCTCCCGCAGGACGCCCCTCCCAGTCCCGGATGATCACCACCTTGGCTGCAGAGGCGCAGGTTGGATCGTCTCCTGGTAGGAGAACTCGTCCTGCGCCGGATGACGCCGCCAGCGCTAGCATGTCGCCTTCAGTCTTTCCGCAGAAGACAAGGATAGCTTGGTAGCGCGAGCACGGGTGTTGCGGCAGCTGTCTCACCTGCAGCGACAGGGCCTGGCCGGGCCACAGGCTGCGCGACTCGGGGAACCAGCCGTAGCAGATAGCAGTGGAGCTGGAGGCGGCGGAGCCCGAGGGGTGGGCTCCATGGCCGGCGGGCCGCTCGCGAGGCAGGGAATGCAGGAGGAGCTGAGCCTCAACACAAGGGGACCCTCTCCACCTGCCCTGCCGCAACACGATTTTATCGACAAACCATATAATCCATGTAAAGTGTACAATCAGCGGCTCTCAGTATAGTCACAGAGCTGTACTTACCTCGCCACAATCAATTTTAGAACATTTTCATAGCACCAAAAAGTAAAACACCATGCTTTTTTTTTCTCCTTCATAAAGCTTTATATCAGTTACTTGTTGACATAATATTTTGAATATATTGTGTAAAATCAAACATCAGAATTAATTTCATCCATTTGGTTTTACTTTTTTTAATTAAGTTTTAATGAAACACAATCACATAACATACAATCATCCATGGTATACAGTCAACCGTTCACAGTATGATCATCTAGTTATGTGTTCATCACCACAATCTATTTCTGAACATTTTCCCCACATCAGAAAGAATCAGAACAAGAATAAAAAAATAAAAATTTAAAAAGAACACCCAAAACATACTCCCATCCAACCCATTTGTCATTTAGTTTTTATCACCGTCTTTGTACTCATCCACTAGATAAAGGGGGTGTGATCTACAAGGTTTTCACAATCACACTATCATCCCTTATAATCTACATTATTATATAATCATCTTCAGGAGTCCAGCCTGCTGGGTTGGAGTTTTGTAGTTTCAGGTATTTACTTCTAGCCATTGCAATACATTAAAACCTAAGAGGTGTTTTCTATATAGGGCATAAGAATGTCCACCAGAGTGACCTCTCGACTCCATTTGAGATCTCTCAGCCACTGACTCTATTTCGTCTCATTTTGCATCCCCCTTTTGTTCAAGAAGATACTCTCAGTCCCACGATGCCGGGTCCAGATTCATCCCCGGGAGTCATATCCTGCATTGCCAGGGATGTTCACACCCCTGGGCATCGGGTCCCACGTAGGGGGGAGCACAGTGAGTTTACCTGTCAAGGTGGCTCAGAGAGAGAGAGGGGGCCATATCCGAGCAACAAAGAGGTACTCAGGGGGAGACACTTAGGCACAATTATATGCAAGTTTAGCCTCTCCTTTGCAGTAACAAGCTACATAAGGGCAAGTCCCATGATTGAGGGCTCACCATATCAAACCGCCAGTCCCAATGTTTGTGACAACATCAACACCCATCTAGGTAAGGAAGTCCAACACATCTGCACCTTCCCCCAGCTCCTCAGGGTTGGGTGGTGGGGGAGGCTGTAAATATATATTTTATTATCTGCCCAAATTACTTTGGAATTTGTCACTATTTCACTTTAGCATATACTAACCTACCTTATCTCACTTCCTATTCAAAATTCCATGTAATTGTGGTGTTTTAACCAACTGACTGTAGACTTGTACCGTTTAGAAAATATAGATCCGGTACCAAATAGACAACTCTTCCCTTGGTCTCATATGGAAGTTGAAGTTTTAAAACACAGTCAGTTTTGACCTTTACCCTTTGGCCCAGTTTGCCCTGGTCTTAACCAGACCTGCTTCATTCATGTCGCTAATTGAAGTCTGGACTCTTTTTCAGCTTTTTTTTCTTTTTTAAACAGTGGCTGTATGCGTTAATACTGACATTCATATCTGCCAAGCTCTAGCTCTGAGTTTCAGGTGTCTCAGAGATACACATTGGTCCAGAGACCAATCAGGTTATACACTAAGGGATCAGCATCTCAGAGTTTAGAGGTAGGCATTACAATTCAGGAATAGAGCTAACTGCTGTAAGAGCTTACAATCTAGGGTCTATTACAATAATTATGTCCATGTTAGGCTATGTTCTAAGATTCAATTCTGAGTTTACACATTGTAGTTAGTCCATATCAGTGAGGCATTAAAGTGTTTGCCTTTATTTCTGGTGTACTTCACT